>JAIPRN010003244.1:0-22837 GCA_025469175.1 Geopemphigus sp. TES_GeoC_2020 | reverse complement strand
CGTCTTACTGCGTCAGATTGAAGAGTAACTGGTTTCTTTTTTTTTTTATAAAAAAATATAAATTATTTCACGCCTAACGTCGTATATATATATATACTGTTCGACGATGGGCGTCTGTATTACACGTTAAACGTAGAATTTTCGAAAATTCCTATAAGAAATACGCGGATACTTTTCCAGTCACCGACATTTCTGGGACGTCGATTAGACAAAAATCAAATTGCCGTAAGTCGACTTTCCATTCGGTGTTTGAATATATATTAAATACGTTTCCGGAAAACTACACGGATAGTTCTTTAAATACTTTTAAAAAGTATTTTTACGTCACTAGATATACTCCTATATATATATATATATATATAAAGGCGTTACAGTATATTCGTTTGTTTGAGTGCAGTACGAAAATAGTTTCGTATAGGATAGAAAACAAGTATATATATATATATATCCTTTTTCGGAACTGTAATCAAAGAAAGGGATTCTACGCAGCGCAAGTCCCCCGAGTGACTTTTTCTGTGTTATTACTTTTTTCAGCTCACACGCGTACCGATGCGTGTATATGTATATATATATATATATATATGACTTTTGGGTTTCGTAGAATATAGTAATTTTAAAATAATAAACTTCAACGGTGGGACCGCTATATAGAAAATACACCGCGAGAAAGGTAAAAGTGGAAATATATATATATACATACAGACTTATACGTTTTAAAAAATGTATGGTCCGCGGCCCGTGCAAAGGGAAAAGGGTTCTCGTAAAACTCGTACGTATATGTGCGTATATCCAAACAAGTGTAGACTGTTAGTACGAATGTTACGAACGCGCTACAACTTTTTGCCGACCGTGTGATGTCGATGTACGTACATTATAATCGTACGGAACCGTAATCGCGCGTACGGGACGATAAAATTTGCGATTGAAAAACGAAAATATTTATACGTATACATTTCCACGTAACGGCTAAAATTTGTCTGGACGTAATCTACGTTTGCGCGTAATGACAATAAACGTGCATACACTTGTGTGTGTGTGTACGTGTTGTCGTATAAAATAGTTCGAACGCGTAAACGGCTAAGTAAGAAGTTAAATATACATTTTAACGATATTCGAAAATTGTCGCGTTTTCTTTTTTTGTTTTAAACGATTATTAGCGCCGTACGTATACGCTATCTTTTTTTTTTGGGGGGGGGGTGGAAAAAAAGTCAATAACGTTTTCACGGCGACGTCGAAAAATAACGCGCGGTGAACGCCGGATCAATAACGTATTCGGAAAAATCTCGTTACTATTTCCGCGGTATACGTTCGCGAAATGATTTACGCGCTTGGTAAAAATATTACTCCCGCGTTAAAACGTACTCGTTTACATTCGAAAATAATCGAACTGGTTTCTTACTAGCTACTACAAACGCGACGATAAACGGCTAATGACTCGGAAAAAACCTTACGTACGATAAATTCCTTCGAAACGTTTTATGTAAATGATGACCGACGATACACGTTATATATATATATATCATCAATCATCGATAAGAATATGTAATGTACATTGTATTACGTATGGTGTTTACGTATAGGCGTATAGTATGGTATAATGTATCTCGTAATTTTCGTCGATAAACATTCGTCGATTATTACCGGAAAATATCGGGGAAACGTACGTCACAACGACACAATAGTAAGTTACTAAGCGACAACACGCGAACGTAATTATTATTGTATACGTTGGAAGCTACACGTGTGTCCGTGTTGTAAATATACGTTTAAGCCGACCGAAGGCCGATTATATTTTAATGTAACCTAGTCGATATTACGTGTCGGTGAATGTAATCGATTTCGTTTAAAATGGAAAGAAAACCGCTATGCGTGCGTTTATCCGCGCGATCTTTATGTACTAAGCAAACAACGATTGCTTCGTACCTCGGACAATCTCGCGTTTCACGGGTGTGCGTTGGCGATATCGCGATTGGTGTTACTCGTTTACGAAAGCGTCACGTAATTAACGTCGATTCTTCCAAGCTACGTTGATATCGTTATCTGTTCCGATTGCTTTTTTCGAGGGGCGAATTTATAATTACGTATTAAAATACCCAAACACGTCTGTGGATACTTTTGTTCGTGCGCGCGCGCGTCCGTAAAGTATTTTCCCGAAAATCGTCGTCGTCATCAACCCGTGTATGAGCGGTATCGGTCCGTTTACGGAATTTAAAAAAATACCAATTTTTCAAAGCTTAAAATTGAAAACGTTCGAATTTGTTGCGCTTAAAACAGACGACACACACGATGGGGACTCGTAGCGAGTTTTCCTGATTATGTACACGGATATATATATACCATACGTAGTACGCGAAAATTACTCGCGTCGAAATATTTTCGAAAAATTATGCCTCGGACGTATCGATTTCCGACGCGCCGTATATAACCGCGGCGAAATTACGCCGGCATAATTATAGGTAGCTAGTGTATTCCCGGCGCGCTATTGTGTTATATAGACCCCGTTTGATTGATAAAGAGAAACGTTGTAACAATGTCGAACAAAAGTTGTCTATATATATATATATATATTAGTAAAAACTTTGGCCGAATATAACGCGGAGTGTATATAATAATGCCGTACGCGTTTCGTGTTATAGAGTTATTATGTTATAGAGTTGTTTCGTATTGTTTTACAGCGAACTTTAAACGGACGTTTCGTATCGAACGCTTATATCTGTACGTTTGACAGTGCGTCCTATATCGCGAACTCGAGATAGGACGTTTCAATAGCGACGTACAACACCGTTTCGCGACAATCACGCGGGGCCCGAGGTATTTTCGTTCCGCGCGTACGACCACAATTGTCTTCTAAACCTCTGAAGAATCGGAACGTAACGCGGACGCGTATAGAAAAAGTACGGTGGCCCGTGTTAGGTTAGCCGGAATTCGGTCACGAAAACGGCGCGGAGAATTGTTAAAGTCGCTCGTATTTTCCGGGGGGACGAAACGCCGATTTAACCCTCTTGATGTCGGCCTTCGGAACCTCTCCACTCTCCCCCTCCACCCCGAGAACGTTTATTTACTCTCGGAACGAATACGATACGAACGGACGCGTTTATTTTCGCCCACTGGCGGAATTCGTTTCGTTATACACGCCGCCAGGCGCCTGACGATGTGGAACGAAACCGATTAACAACGTGCCGAACAATTCTCGAATTAGCCGGACAATAGTTGTCAGACGGTATTCGTCGCGAATATTATACACAACGTACACAAACGTCGGTTCGTCGTAGTATTTTGGTACGTATCTGTCGTCACGGCCTGCACGCAAAATCGACGATCAAACGTGGCGCGTTTAATTACGTATCGAATCGTACGAAATAACGGTTGACCACCGACCCCGACACAAATGGGGGGGGGGCGGCAGAAGGCGAACGAAACGGAGGAGAGTCATTTGGTCGTCCAAACGAAACGAAAGCGCGTAGGTAACGTAGGCGCGGGCCCATCGGCCGCAACGAATGTACGGTTATCTTTAGAGCCAAAAAAAAACCTCCGTAAGACAATAATTCGTAATTGGTAAATTTTCTTCAAACACGTTCGGGGTTATTTTCTTTAAAGGCCAAATTTATCGTCGAAACATATGTTAGACAGACGGTACAAACGTCGGAGCGTTCGATAATGATCGAATTGTGCGAAGTCCGATCGTAACGAAACGCGCTTCGGAGAAACGACGAGGCTCGGTTGCGGACGCGTGACGATGGAGGTGGCTGTCGTCACTCGCGCGAGATTCGCCGTTCGTACACGAATTCGGTGGAAACGTTATAACCGCGACCGGTAATTATCGGCCGGTTAGTCGGTCGATTAACCAATTGTAGAACGGGCGCGAATCGGAAAACGACCGATATTCGTATCGGGTAAACGCGAAATAATCGACAGCTCGTTAAGACCCGAACCGTCACGAACGAACGCAGGACTATAATACCGGACTCGGGGCCACTGTCCGTAGTAGTCTCGCGTTGTTAACGTCGGGCGAACAATGTTTCGCGTTTCGCGAGACGTTTTCAAGTTCCGTATACGGGACTCTTATAACGTAGTGACCGGGAGGGGAAACGCTCATCGGTACCCGAGTATTATCCGTAATATATTAACGCCGCGAAATTTACTACCGCGTCGAATAAGTTAGATATCGCGTACTTGGCCACATATTTTCGTATAATAATATTATACGTCCCGCGCCCTTTTGTGAAAACACGTTACGATTTACGTTCTACATAAGGCTCCATTATATACACACGCGTATATATATATATATACGTGTGTGTGTGTGTATATATATAGGAGACGTTCTTATATTACGTATATATTATACGCGCTCGACACCACGCAGGGCTATCGCGTATTATATTATGGCGCCTCACGGGCGCCCGCCTTAAGACTGATTCGTCGCCCGCCGGCCTAGTCCCGTAATAAAAATAAAAATTCTCACAGACGCGCGACTCCGCTGCGTAAGTACACGCGCGCTAACCAACGTAATAAAGCGACGTGTGTTACGCGCGGTATCGGAATACCGTCGAATCTCAAGAAAACCGCGCAGCCGCGTGATGCGTAAACTCTCTTTCTCTCTCTCTCTCTCTCTCTCTCTCTCTCTCTCTGCACCAGATGCGTTAGACGCCCAAACCAAACACGAACGTTACGAAGGCAAAATCGTGTTCACGTATAATCCGAACCGAATTACCCGGCTTCGTCCGAATTGACGAAGACCGTTCCGTTCCGGAAGTTGGCGTTTATTATCGGGCTTATTACGATAAAAACGCGCGTCGCCGAATCAAATTTAACTTTATAATTTTAAACTCGGACGGAAACGTTCACGGACGTGATACAACAACGGCAGAAAGAAAATCAAATAGTGTGTCCCCTTTTTTTACTTTCCCCCAATCGAATAATGTAAAAAAAAGCCAACGTAATTCGGCACTAATACGCCAAGGAAATGTTGTAAAACAATTTACGACGCGTATTTCATTATAACGGGACTGATTCGATGTCCGGGTATCGAGCTCATATAACTGATAATCTAGATAATCTATAAGTTAAAAAAATTAAAAGTCAAGTTCGAAACTTTTATTTTTCACAACCTACAACCCTACGAGTTACTACTTCGGACGAGTAACCAATTAAATACGACGAATTATTAGGTAATAGAAATTAGGTAGTTATTTAGAAAAGTAAAATTTTGTTCGATAAATCACGTATGACGAAATTTGTCGAACGTTTCATATGTTTTCCTCGTTATGTAGGAGTAAACAATGACATATAATAGTAACGTACTTTACCGATGGCGTACTTTCGTGCAACTTTTTAACCGAAAACTCGAGTATTTTTTTTTTTAAACTCGTAACTCAACCGCAGTTACGTTGTTTCCCAATTTTCGAAAGTAACGTTCGCTTAATCGCGTTGACCGACCGTTTGAATGGACTCGACCGAAACTAGTTGAAAAGTGACCAGTGGTCGGCGGGTTCGTACGGGTGTGAAAAAGAAGGATTTTTTTTTCGTTTACGTCGCCAACCTCGATACGACGGGATTTCGGAATTGGAGTCCATATATCGCGCGGACGACGGAAGGACGTGTTCCCAAGTCGTGCGCGTTGTTTTCGTCGTTCGCGACGCGCGGGCAACTAAAACTACGCGTTAAATGTACGATCGTTTGTACTCACTGTCATCATCGTTCGACGCGCAATGGTACGGAGGCATTGCGAAATCCCGTCGGCGGCGATTCGGCGCTAAACGAACGATTCGCCCAACGGCCACGCTCGATCGGAGTATAAATATATATGCGGAGAGCGTGTGCGTTAATTTTCAGACTTGTATCCCACGACGTGCCTTACGACCGACTGAACGACACCACGGACTGGACCTTCGGTAGGTACAACGGACACCGTTTTGGAACCGCAACGGCGTGTACGTTTTATTTTCTTCGGGTCTTTTGTGACGTTTTCTTCGCGCGTCTCTATCGTACCTGTACAACGCACAAACATATACACGTATATATACACACACGGTCTTTCTTTATTTTTATCCTTATATCGCTGTCCACACGGTGTGTGTGTGTGTGTGTACATATATTATATATAAACGTGCGCGCGCGTGTGTGTGTGTATGTGTAAGTACGTGTATGTCCAGACTGGCGCCAAAAATGGGTACGAACCCGTCTGAGCGCCCGCGCGTGAATCAGGTATAAATAAAACAAGAGAGAGAGTGAGAGAGAAAGAGAGAGAAAGAGAGAGAGAGTGACGACTACGACGACGGCACACGAAATTCGGCGCGCGGCGGTCGGGGACATAAAAATCGACGACGACGTGTGACATGAATGAGGCGCCGCGCCGATAAATATTATTGTACACCCGCCGCGCCGCCGCCTCGGGATACACACCACTACGTGACGCGGACAATCGAAACTTCCGGCAATAAAAACACCCGGTCAACCCTTTTTTTCCCTACATTTCGTATACATTATCTCGTCGACAGATTGGTAGATACGAGTCGACCGTACTCGGATGTTCGTCTTCCCGTCCGCCAGTGCGTGCCGTTATGATTACGTAGAGTTAATTAAGCGCGCCGCGCGTGTGTGTCGCCGACGTTGGTACGTTAAAAAGAACACTCTACGGGGGGGGGGAGGGGCGAGTGAGAGAACGCTCTTCGATCGGGTTCGAAGTTCGAAGTACTCGACGGGCCCGACAGCGTACCGTGAATCGAACATTCGCCCGGGCCGACGAGCGTTTCATCCGTACGTTTGATAACGTTTCGACGGTAATTCGTCGCGATTTTGTACAAATTGTAATTACGACGGAAATCTAAACGTGTACGGACGACGATCCGTGGCCGACCACATTAAGCAAAACAAATCGGCCGACCCGATTTTAGATTCCAACCCGATCGTCGGTATCGCCGGCGTATTTTCAAACTGTTTCTGGGCAGGGTGGTTTCGAATTTTTTCCAAAGACGTTATTAAACGTATTTCGTCGTTCGCGTATTGACCGCGAGTACATTATTACGTTACAATGGATGCAAGGCCATAACTAACGCTGTTACAATTAATGTTTACGAGTTACCACTTAATAATTATATTAGTCAAATTTAAAAACGTACCTTGTCGTAATTATATCCCGCTATAATATATTAATAACGAATCTACGACGAATTCGTTTAAAAACGACGTGAAAATTGGCGCCTACAATTATTCGACGTTATTATTAAACGTCGACGATAAACGGACTGTAACGATGATGAGACGCAAAAGTCATAGTTCATCTTTCTATTACGACGAAATACGACACGAATATATATATAAACATAATGTATACCTGTATACCTAACTAGTAAAGTCGTGGCGTTTACGACGGCTTCCCTATTTCTTTATGATTTTCGTACCGGATGTTCGTTAATATAAATGTTCGACGGTATATAAAAATTAGTAAACCGTTTTTCGTTTCGGTGTAGGGGGGGGGTCTAAGCCCCGGTCATCCCTCGAATATACGCCACTGATTACGGGTACGTAGCGAAACAAGCGTGGTTTTTGGGACGCGTGTGTTTACTACGCGCGTCGGGACACCGCCACGAGTCGAACACGAAAACCCTGCGTCGTGGGGATTTTAGCCTATTATCGCGATACGACGGGGCAATTTGTTTTTTTCGCTTTCACAATTTGTCGGAAATTGGACGTTATTGTACGTTATATAATGCGTGTAGTAGGTCGGTTGTAAACAGGTCGTATAACATCGGGATTAGTATATACGCGGCAGGTATACGCACACTCACACACACACGGGCACGTTCGTGTATACATATATATATATATATATATATTTATTTATTTATTTATGTATATAGACCACCCGAGATGAACTCGCTGTAGCTCGAATGTGAAACTCGAAAAAAGAGAACGCAGTTCGTTGGTCGTGAATAATGTTTATATAAACAACGTAATTAGTCATTGTCGACGCGTGCGTGTTCGAAATACCGAAACGATTATACGGTTAAACGTCTAGCCGGCGTAGTAATCGCCGTAAAATATTCGAAGGGCGACGCGAGTTTACGGCGACCACCGTTCGTTGGAATTTCGCATTTTCCCGGATGATCGGCCGCCACGTACGGGTAAACGAGACAACGGATCGTCGTTTCGGTCGGCGTACTCCGGCTTGGCGTAACGGTCGAACGTGTACCGTTCCGACGGACCGACGCGCGAACGAACCGAACCACTTATTATACATTATCCGTACGCGTTGTTTCCTTTTCGACGTACAGTCGACGCGAGTCCTATTCAACGACGCCGTAGCGTTTCGGGTACCAGGGCGAAAGGGTAACGAAAATTCCCCAACCGCGACTTTTTTCGTAAACGATCGCGTACAAATAACGTGTAAACACCGTCGATACGCGCGACGCGCACGTTACGGGGTTTTTTTTTTTTTTTTACAATATTCCGAGAACTATACGTAGATAATAATAACGTATACGACGCGTATCTCTCCCTATTCATCGTACACAGCTACTCGCCACCGGCACGCAACAGCCAGCCACAATCTGACGGATTCTGTACCGCGGCGGACTGTACACGTATATATATATAGTGAAAACACATTTATTATTATTAGTGTATATATATATACACACGATACAATAAGCTGTATATGTGGTACATCACGACTATATAATATAATATATAGTTCGTGTTCTCCATTGGCCCGCGAGCGTCGTCGCTGGCCGTGTTTTTTCTTTTCGTTTTTTTTTTACTTTATTCGTGCGCGCGCCTGTGTGTGTGTGTGTGTATAAAAATGGCGTCCACGACGTAATGGATTTCTACGAACATGCCCTCTGTGATTATAACAACGCGCCGCGCGCGTTTTTCTAAAACCGCTACACATACACACACACTCACCGCGAGTGCGGCGTATTATATTATCGTAATACTCTCGCGGAGGTTTTTTCCGTCGCGAATGCGAATGAGTATGATGGGGGGGGAGGAGATCAGACCCGCAAAGGGGAGAGACGCGAATGTCACACACTATATATATATTTAAGAAGTAGTGTACGAAGAGGAATAGTAGCCGCGTACGATAATAACGATACGGTTAAACGGATTTGTTTGTATATAGGTAGTGTACGAGACGATATACGTACCGACACATCGGTGACACATACATATAAATATATATACACCGTAATACATATAAACCTAGTGCAGGGAGTTGGCGTGTTTCGTTTTCACGGTAGCCCGACCGTTTTGTGCGTTTATTGGCGCGTATATACCGTACACGGCGTTTCCCGGGAAGACGCGCCACCCATTTGTATCGGAACCGTCCGACTCCCGGTACGCTCTGTATACGTTTACGCGCGCGTGCGTGCGTTATAAACAGACTTAAACGCGCCCGTTCCCACTCGCGGCCGCGGCGGCGGTGGCGGCACCTTTACGCGGGACAACTTAACCGGAAACGTGTCAATACGCGTCAGCGCGACGAACGCGGCGCGGTGGTAGCCAGTGAGACGCGCGACGACGGTGATACGGATAACGAAAGACGCGCGCGCGCGCGCCGGTGTCGGTTACGCGCGGCGACGGAGAACCGCCGACGAACAAATACCGACGTATTATGTCGTGCGTGTGTGTGTGCGATCGTATACCGCGGAGATTGGAAGAAAAGGGAAAACAGATAACGTAGAATACCCTCCCCGCCCCGGTCATCTACACCCTAAATATATGTGTGTGTATACTCGCCCTATAATATAGTGTCATTAAAACGTTGTGTGGTAAATGTATCGAAATTGATTGTACGGCTGAACGTGTGCGAAAAATCCGGAAATGTAGAAATTACACCGAAAAAACGACGGCGAAATTTCACCCGGTCACGATGGGTCTACCGAAAAAAATGTTCGAACGAATTCCCCCGGTACGTTTGGCGATTAGTTAACGAATTAGCGTCGACCTCTAACCGTATCGGGAACGCGAACCGCCGGCGACGGACCGTCGGAATGCGCGGAAACGCCGCGTTTACGACGATTTCGCGAAACGTTGATAAAATTTCGCGACGAAATTGACCGAATATGGAAAATTATAAATACGGCATTTTCCCGTTCCAATCAGCTTCGAAACGCCTAACCAATATACGTAATTCGGTTCGAAGAACGATTTTCGTCAATTTTCCCGAATCGTTTTTACAGCGAAATTTCGTCGTACACGTTACGCGCTCTTTGGTTATCCTTCGGGTTACGTTTTGCGCTTATCGACAGTAACCTAAGTAAACAATTATTCGAACGAGATTTCGAGGTAGGTAAACCTATATACCGCTATTTTCGTTTTAAACGAAGATATATATATATATACATACGCGTATTTGTTTTACAATATTTATATTATCGACGTACGTCTGATCACTTGGGTTCGAGTACACCCGTGTGTTTTTAAAAAAACCATTATATTTCGGTCGATTAATTACGGTTTTTTGTACGGAATCGGCGTAGTATATATTATTACCGAAACGAAAGGCTATAAACGTTATTATATATATCTGTAACTAAACGACGTACAATTTTCGAGTTTTTTCGTTTGTTTTTGGGTTTTCGATAGATGACGTCACCCGCGAGGTCAGTGTCACTCGGATTTAACCGAGCCAGATCGAGTAACGCTTTTGCCTCCCTCCCTCTCCAACCCGTGACCGTATATTACACCGATCACTCCGACGACGCCGCTGCTAAGTACGCGCGACACCAAAAAAAAATGAACGTCGATTCCCGTACGCTTCGGTCGCACGTACAACAATGACGCCCTTCCCCTTCTCTCTCGCCACAACCGGCGCATACGTTACGAAACCTCCGGAATCGTAAATAATATAAAAAAATAATAGTCCCGAAGGCCGTTAACTTTTCGACTTTGGCGATATTTAATATTCGTACGAAACGACAACAATAATATATTTGCCCGGTCGCGTGTGTATAGTGCACTACACACACACACACACCACACGCAGTAGTATTGGCGAATTCCTAGAAAACCGGTTTCCACGTGTGTATTATACACGTACGTAGCGTATACACAATCGGTCAAAATAATACGTCCGCGGGTTTTTTTTTACGTATATGGCGTGTACCTATCGCGCCGGTTTGTAACTACACCGTCCGCGCACAATTGTTCTTATTACGGACATTTTCCATTTTTCCTCTTTGTCCACCCGCGCGCGACCGAATAGTATATATCGTCGTCACTCGCGTATCGAAACGAAAACGCGAAATCCTACATGTGTTACCCCGTAACGTTACTCGTAAATATACGCGCGCGACTACCGTGTCGATTCGTTTTCTAAACGCGTGGAATTCGTTTCCCGTTCGTTGTTCGCCAATACTCCGCGCCGACTATGTTTATCGCGTAACACGCGCGCGTATATAAATACCCGTTACGAATGCGCATTACGCGCGCTTAAACGGCCCGTACGGAATGGACGCGGCGGGATTAAGTCCGCTTTTTTAAACACGAATTACGGGATAAAAGGCGGACAACAAGAGAGACGCGCGATGTGCACTTTACACGACGCGCGCAAAAATGGGCGCGCGGCGCGTAAACAACGCGAACATAATGTGTGACCTGCGTGTATGGGACTACCTTGTGTGTGTGTGTGTGTAAGGGAGGGGGGAGTGGCAGAAAAAAAACCGAAAATTCAATGCGTCTTTTATGTTCGATAAGCAAACATTTACAAGTAACATAATAAAACGCGGGCACACACACACATACACACACATATATATATATAATGCGAGCAGACCGCAGCGCCGTTTAAACCGCAACGATAATAATGCGACGAATATATAGTGCCTGTATAATGTGCGTGTGTGTGTGCGCGCGCGCGCGACGAGATAGGTAAGTATAATAATGTAATATTATAATAACTCGGCGGATGACAAAACGTTTACGGGCCGTCGGTTCGTCTCGAGCTTAATCCTCAGTGACGACAACAACGGCGACGACAGTAGCGGCAGCCGCGCGCGGTGTTGTATATTATTTCACACACACACACACACACACACACACACACACACACGGAATACTTAACGACGTAAAAAAGTAGTGACCGTGTTATATTTATACGTACGGACGGTATATTGTTACCGTAAAAATAATATTTTATGCTCGTAATAACGTACACGATCGCGTATTTATATAATCGCGTGTGCGTTCATACGGGGTGTGTTTTACGTACGAATTTACGCTAGCGCGTATACACCGTGACAATCGAAACTGTTTTCGATGCCGATTATTTGGAACATTATTACGGGGCCCGACACCGTGCCCATTATGGTCGTCAATTTTGAAACTTCGAACGTTAATCTACCGATTCCAGCGTACGAAAACACGTTCGTCCCGGACACGGGTGGCTGCGACCGGCGGCCGCCGTATTTAAAAATTGTTCGTCGATGATAGACGCGGTTTCGGTTACCGTAAATCGGTTGGACGTTCGTTCGGAACCACTAATAATTTACGAAGCGTACGGATATAGTGTATATTCGCCGTACAACCGGCCGGATCGACGACCGTCCGCGGATAAGGCCGTGTTGCCACGACAGGGTGCGGAAATAGAGCGCGGAAACCGCGAAAAACAATACGGGACCATTAGCGTCGGTCGGGCGAACGCGCGTCGCAAACGGCGTCCGAATAAAATACGACGTTCCCTTTATAGTTCACGAGACCTAACCTACGGGCGTACGCACCGTGTCCATTAGGTAAACCGGTAGTAACGTCCTATATTTTCGGAGGGACGACTTTGGACAACGAAATAAAACGGCTCGCCGCGCGAACTCGCGACGATCCGCGGTTCGATTCCGTTTGCACAGGCACGCGCGCTAGGACAACCGTCCACGACATCGGACTAGTTTAAAACGTTCGACGATAATAAAAAATACGCTCGACGTACGGTGCTCCAATTTTTTCGCTAAAATCGTAATAACGCGCGGTGTATGCACGCGTGCGTCGTCCGCTATATATATATTACGTATGTATTTATTTCGTTACACATATTACGCGAAAGAGCGCGTAAACCTACACACATTCTACGACGTCACACGAACCGTCGTCGTGTATGTATATATAAAAACTACGGCTTACGGTTTAAACATAACGCGAATACCGTAGAGACTTGTAAAATATCATTATTAAAACGCGACCGCGTGCGTGCGTCTAATTAACGTACGTAAACGCCGTATACGTACTCGTAGAATTTTACGCTCGCGCGGTATGCAAATATATATACACGCTCTCGGAAAATATTATTACGCTAGTCGTAAATATACGACGACTATAATTAAATTTCCGTTTTCGCGTACGCGTTTTATTACGTTTTTTTTTTTTTTTCTTTACGAATAACAAGCTCGACGAAATTGCGCGCGCCATTTCGCGCTTGTATTGAGCGCACGAGCGTGTGGAACGGGCGCGCGCACGTCCGCGACGAATTTCCAAAGGCGACTGCTAAAACGGCGACGGGCACGTATAACTCGTACGCCACCGATTGATTTTGTTCGTAAACACGGTCCGACTACACACATAAATATATATATAAACACACGTACGACGGAGTGTACCTATCCGCGCGCGTCATAACAATAAAATTCCACGAACGATCCGGTCCCCGGGTTCTTACGGTATACTATTTTCCGACGCGGCGTTGGGCCCTAGGCAGGCGCACTTAAGATAATTAAAACGTTTCACCGTTTCGGAACGGATCTACAACGAGCACCGTCGTTTCCCGAAATAACACCGACCGAACGGCGGCCATTGAGTCATCCGATCAGCCGAATCGACTATTCAAATCGAACGTGTCCGGCGAAATAATAACGATCGGAAACTTATCGACGGCCCGTCTCGGCGTTCTACTATCTACTACTATTGTGACCCGTTCGTCACTGGCCGGAATACTGCGGACCGGCAAACGTTCGACCGCCTATTCGGAACGACGGCGTTCGTGTTTCGATTTTTGAAAACACCCGTCCATCCACGGACAAGGCCGTTCGAAACGTTTCGGGAAAATCGCGAGTAGTCCGCGAACGCCAGAGTGTCGAAATTAACGTTCCCCGTACGCCATCCGTAGAAACGAGCGGGAACAACTCGCCGCCACTGTCGGGAATACGACGGGCAATTCGAACAACGATTGGTCAACGAACGTCCGAATTTCGCCGATATCGGTCGGACAATTTTTCGTAAACGAGGTAACAATCCGTACCGGAATATCCCGCGAAACACGTCCACGCAATCGTTACGCGTCCGTCCGATTGTTTGGCGACGGGGACCCCGTCTTCCTCGTTCCGTTCCGGCCGCCATCCGCACCAGTGAAATCGAAGGGACGATTCTCCGGGTCCGATAAGGCGGGTTGGTTTGTACGATTCTTTCACGATCTCCGTCCATAAAACACAACATTACGGCACACGGACCGTATCGGTGATATTTCGATCGTATTCGTTTTTAATTGGCTCGTTTTATTCACGTCGTCACTGAAGTGTGTGTGTGTGTGTGTGTGACATCATGTACAGTATCTCTTGACTTGATCGTCGGCACTCGTGCGCATTATAAACACACACACACACACACACACACATACGCGTACGTATATTATATAATACACGCGCACGCACGCGTAAACACGACTTACGAGTACCGCCGTTATACAGGGTGCGGCGCGCGATCGAAAGAGAGGCTCGTACCGGGTGGTGGAAAAGGACGCGTGTGTTTGTCGCGACGACACAAACGTCGGTCGGGTGAAGAAGACGACACGGTTGTGTGTAGGTGAAGTGGAACCGGCAGGGCGGGAGACGGAACGGGGCGGCGGCGGCGGTGATGCCGCGCGCGACTGGCGTCAAAGGCACCGCCGACGACAAGTGCGGCCACTCGGACCCCGCGAGCGCGTCGGCGAACGATTGACAAGGGGGCGAGTTATACGCGCGCGCGCGTCGCTCGGGTCGTCTTCGCTCTGTACGTCGGACATCGAGTGTTCGATCAACAAAACTCACGACGGCGCTGCGCAAATACGCGACGGCGTACATACACTCCCGGCCGAGTGACGATCGTCGTATTATTATTATAACGCGCGCGTGTGTTATATAAGGCGGCGTGACGTTCTTTCTATCTTTGTCCGTCTGGCTGTCTGGGCCAGTGTCGGTTCGTCTCTCTCTCTCTACGAAAATACCGTCGATAAATACGCGCGCGGGGTACGACGCGACGTTACGTACGGTACACGTATTCGATATTGACGTTCGGAAAAGAAAAAAAGAACCGGCTCGGTCGAGTGTGTTGGTGCCGCCGTCCCGTTTAAATATAGCCCATTTTCTCTACACGTGCGTACAAAGAGCCGACGAGACGGTGTACGTTCGTTCGTGTACTGCAACAACATTACCGGAAACCCCCTCCCCCACCGGAACAAATTTCGACGAAACGTCTTGGGTAGTTGGGGGGGGGGCAATGGGAAGGCTAACAATTTTCGTTACGTAGCGAACAATCGTCGTCTAAAACGGAACGCCCCCGTCATTGTGCTTGTCCAACGCGATGGTTTTTCTCGTTGTTTCGGGCCACACAAAACGTATTTCTGCCGTCGTATTAAAGCGTCGAATACGTCGGCAATCGTCTAAAAAATACGTCTCCGTTACTGTCGCCCACCACCGTGGGGGCCAACAATCGTTCCGGCGCCTCTGTATCGGCGGCTACGAGACGACGCTTTTCGATTATTACGTAATTGGAACAGTTCGTTTACATTATACACGGTAACGCGTGGACTATTCGTCGGTGCTCCTCTTCTTGGCGTCGCCGAAGTATTTATAGTTGACGGAATACCGACCTTGAGCACACGTTTACCGGGTCGTAGATGACGCGCAAAGGCGCGTTGTTCAGTTACCGCGACGGTTATCCAACGGTCGCGCGGTACGGCCACGAACGACCCGAAAATACCGGAGACGTACGTTCCAGTATTTGTCTCCGAGAGTTTCGCGCGCGATTCGTAGCAAATCCGACGATAAATAACGTTTCACATCGACAATCCGTTCGGAGATCGCGTGTTTCCGGCACGGTTATCCCGCGCACGTACTTGCCAAGCGTCGTTGCCCGACCCACGAATACGGTTCGTTCGACACAAATTATACGGCTTGATTGCGCGTCTCGACGTTTCCGAAGTCTTTAGCTTAAGTTTAAGCTTACCGTCGAAACGAATTCGCACAACGAATAGCGTCGACAATTATGCGAGGAGATGTACGCATTGTCTACTACACTCCTGACCGAGGCCCAGGCTCGTCCCGAGTGTACACACATGTATGTTACGTATACTCGAGGCGGGCGAACGGCGAAGAGTATAATTTATATATTTTCACCGCGTAACCTACAGCGACGGCGGCAAGATAACACTTGCCCGTAAAATACGATACCGTAGCGTGCAAGCGTACAACGATATTCGATCGTCGTGTTTTCGGGCAATACGCGAACGGCGATCGATTATTTCTATGGCGAACAGCGCGAACGTTTGTACACGAACGCGGAACGAGCGCGCGCCGCGTACAATAATATCCCCCCGCCGCCGTTCGCTCGGACCGTACACGGGGCGCGAAGTCGGCAAACATTCGGATAGACTCTATCCGGGTACCGTCCATAGACGCGCGCGCGCGCCGGACGGCGAAAACCCGATGGTCGAACTATTCGTCGGTCGGCGTTCGCCAATTACCGTATTCAAAGCGGACCACGACGAGCGGGCCCGAATCCGGCGGCGTAATATATCGGGCGACAATGCCGCCTACCACGGAAATGTTTCCGAACGGACCGTTTTCGTCGGAAACGCGAACTAAACGGCGTTGGTACACGCGACCCCGCGTGCCCGGGATGCGCGCGTACCCGTGTACGCGTGTCGCGATAGGATCGATTTACCATATCCCTTCTCTCGTCGGTATATGTACTACGCGTTATCTCGTCGGACCGTATCCCCCCGGAGTGTAATAAATTTCACGGCCCGAACACGACGCGTTTAATCTTTGTCGACGAACCCGTCGTGTCGTACCCGAAAACAGATTCGACTACGTTTGCCGAGTGCCCGTCAGATTTCCGGTCCGGACGACCGGGCGCGTGGAAATCAGGGCCGACGACGACGTCTACGGCGGAATAGACAATTATTAGTATTCTACCTGTACGTGTCCACGTACACGTTCAAAATAAATACGGCCGCGGAAATATGTCCGATCATCGGACGTGTTTCGAACCGATTTGTCGACGTTTATCGTGCGGCGGACGAGCCGACGAGTGAACGGGGCACCGTTGTGTTCGCGTGCCGTTTAGGTGGCCAATAGCGCCGAACGGCGACGGGCGCGTAATTTTTTGTCGTTTATTGTCCGTGTCGTCCCTTTTATTATTTTCGCGCGCCCGACGCTATTACACCGCCGTCCCGTCGGTCTAATGCGCCGAAGTGATAAAACATTACGTACGGACGCGTACAAAAGGTGCCGGTCCCGTACACACGGGCCGAACAACGTACAAAAGTCGAATTTTCCGAGCTGTTTGATACGGAACGTTGTTTTCGTCGATTTCGTCGGGGACGTATCGAACGTAAAAATAATAATAATAAAAAAAAACCCCCCCTCCTTCCTTCCCGAAAAAAGCGCGAGAGAAATAAATAATTTCCGATATTGAATTTCCAGTCGATTGAGCCGGTGTATTAGGGCGGGCGGTTCGGCCGCGTAGCCACGGCGCGCGTGTTGGACCGTCGTGTCGCGGTGGCCGTGCAGCGTTCGAGTATCGTTTTCAACGCACGATACCTCGCCGCCCACCCTGCGGACCGGCAGCTGCAACCACACTCGGACACGTATCGCGTCGTTACGTAATATACACACACACACGTATATGTACGCGCGCGTAGGATTTGTGTACGATTATAAAAATTATACGCGATATCGATTTTTTTCCGCGCCGCGCGTATTATTGCCGAATCAGTAATTTCGTCGATCGGCGGAAACGCGATAATTGTTTTCGCATTCGTTCCATACATCTGTCGTAAATAAATAAACGGCCGCCCAAAAGTGATTTGTCCGAGTAAAGTCCGGTTCACTATGCACGTCCGGCCCCGAACCGAAAACGACGAGCGCCCCGTTACGTACGTAAAGAGCCGGCAACGCCGTTATACGTTTTCGTAAAACCGCCGCGGAACATTTTGGGAATAGGACGCGATTAATTTGCGCGCCGATACGTGCCGAAAAATGAACGTTTTCCGCGTCCGTACGAATCGCTCGTATCGCCTATAGAATTATCAAAACGCGGTGGAACGGTGAAGTTCAACGATGTCGCCTCATAATTATACGTTAAACGTTTCGATAATTTTTCGCCGTGCCGAATAAATTATACGATTTCGTAACATTCGAATTCACACACACACACACACATACGTCTCAAGTATAGCGTATATCAGCGACGAAATTATCCTATACGTATATACGGCAAATCGTTGGAAATCGTCGCTCGAGACAGTCTACGCATAATATAATCACCGTAGTATATAGATCGATCAATTTACGATCGGTAATGAAAGTAAATGTACGCCACTCGCGGAGAACGTTTTGGCTAAAGATCAAATATTGTAATTTTAGAACATAGTCACGCGTGCGCGCGGGGACCAATCATATACATATATATTGTACCTTATTTTATGCATATACACACACCTATACCGTAATTTATATATTACGCTCAAATAACTCTAAATAATATTATTCGTGGCGCGGTATAAATTAGCGTATAAAGTACGCGCGTAAAGATATACGAAACGAATGTTTCGCCACGAATAGGCTCTATTTTGCCGGCCCGTCGTCGTCGGATTGGCGAAACGTAATGGTTTTGCGTATCGACACGATTAATTGTAACGAGAAACGTTCCCGAAACATAAATGGAATCGGAGCAACGGTCGAAGCGAATTATCGTCATTCCGTCATATGTCTGGCAAAGTTTAAACACGTTTTTAGAACGGGACGTAATTTTTTCGATCGTTCAACGACGAATCGTGGCGCGTACATTCCGTAACGTCTAAAACCATAAAAGCAATACGCCGCGCTTGAGAGATGACAGACATTTGGACCACCGGATGGAAAGGACGATTTGTCAGTCTCGAACGAGTTTGAGAAAATCTTCTCGGATTTTTCGAGAGAGAGAGAGAGAGAGAGAATACACATCTTTTACAAACCGTGAGATTCTAGAAACTTTCGGAAGAAAACTATTACCTTCGTACATCCCTTCCAATTTAAGCGTTTACAGTTTCTTCCGATCTTTCGCGATCGTAAAACGTTTAATAAATTACTACGTCGGACATTAAAATTTCTCGGGGCCACGTTCGAGTCGGAGTTATAAATGTTCGTCACATTTACAACGTGACCGCACGTAGACCTACCGGGAATGCCTAAATCTCATACTCCACCGATCGTCCGACGAAAATACATTATACTCGACGTATTTCGCGTTCTACTTTTTTTTTGTAGGAGGATCGAGCTATACGATGTAAATAATTATAGCGAAATTCTCGTACGGTCGTTTGTAATTAAATACGCGCGTACAGTTGTTACAAATGTATACTTCGTCGCCCGACAATTTCGGCAATTACGTATACAATATTTTTACCGCGCGATTCGTTAATTATTATTATTATTATTATAAGACGTAAAACTTTATTCGAACGATTTAAACGTTCGGGGGACCGAGATGACATCTCGTCGTAACAATTATCACTCGGGGAAAAAGGGGGGGGTAAACCGGATCATCGCGTCGTCACGTGTGCACGTATGTGAGTATACGCGAAAAACGTTATTTATTTTTTCGTTTTTTTTTTTTTGTTACGACGATTCCGCGCAAAATACGTTCGATAAAATAGTGATCGGGCGTTTGTAGTAACGCGATATTCTAAGTACGGCGAACGCGAAACCGTCAACGCGGAATTGTTTACGTCGAGCGAACGGTACCGTCGTCCACACTACGTCTCGTATATAAACGAATTAAGCGCGTTACCGAGGGGGAAGATGTATATGAGCATATAGTATACGGAACCGTAACGATAATTCGTCTAGTCGCTTACGGATATATATATATACGGACGTACGTATACGAGTACAAATTTAAGGGATACGTATTAGTGGAATACGCGCGCGCGTGTATATAATACGGGCGTACTCGTGATTTTCGAGACTGATATTTCGGGATTATCCTGTATGTAATTGGATCGCCCGACGGTTGGGTGGTAATTTGTTTATAGCTGCGGTATAACAGGAGATTGGCTTGGCGACGACGGTTGCGGCGACGACGACGACGATGACGACGAAGAGTGCCTAGACGCAGTGTACATATTACAACGGGCGTCCACCACCGCCCTCGCCGACAATAATCCACTTATTGCTTCAACCCTTTCAGCGTATCCCACGTTTAAGCCCCACAAGAATTCGCCATCAACGTATATATTAAACACACACATATATACATACGCGGCAGTAGTTTATTTAAAAATACTTTTTGGAAAATACGACGTACATTCACCAAGTACGGTTAATGGAAAAAGCGCGAGATACAAACGTCCCTGAATACGTGTGCGTAACGTATAAGTTATTGTCGGGAATTTATTCGTAAACGAACAATATTCGAATCCGTATCGTCGCGAGTGATAATTGGGGCGATTTTCGCGTAAAAAATTAAATCGGTACTGGCGCCGCCAAGTCGTGCTAAACGAAAATAAATAAACGCGCGAGTGTTCGATCGTTTAGCGCGTCCCCCCCCTTCCCCAGTTATTGTGGACGTAAATACGCCGCAGGATGAAAGCATACGATACGTTTATTTATTCCGGTTCGGTGACACGGGCGAAACCCGTAAACGAAACGAAAAAGGGTTCTTCGCGCCGCCGCCGCCGCGGCGATTGTTCGAACCGAAAAGGGTGTACAAATCGGCGCGTCGGACGAAATCGCTAGCGTAATAATAATACGTTTGTGTGTGTATATATATATATATAGGTATATCGATCGTATTTATCGGTGTTTATGATCGAACGGCGGAGATAAATTGAAAAAATATCGCGCGGCCCAACGAATGACTTGTACACGCGTACATCGGCATAGCGCGTGCACACTAGAGACCGTTTATTTGCCATTCGCGAAAAGTCGTTCGATACGATCGCATTTCCCGCGAATATTTAATATATATATATATATTTAAGACCGGGCGAGTTCGTCGATTTCGTCAAACACACCGGATTAACTACGAACCAACGAAAGTTAAATACAAAGTCACTCGTATTTATTTACGTACGTCTTATGAGGCTAAAAATTAGCGTAACGTTTTTGTTTTTCAATCTTCGAAACATCTTACGAAATTACGGGTTTTATCGTTTGGCTTAAGTGTACGAAAAACAAAACATCAAAAGACCCGGCAAGATCGTCGTAAAAACGAAAAACGTAGGACGTCCGAACTTAAATACACTCGACCGTTTTTACATTCGATATTTCCATATTCGAATCAGCCACGACTACTCGCGAAAAACGCGTTAAACAATTTATCGCGAGCGGCCGCGTCGTGTTCGGTACGTTTTCAAATAAGACGTCGCGATTTTTACGAGAGATTAAAAAAAAATTATCGTATTAATTACGCGAACTCGCAAATTTCGAAATAACACGTTTAACATTTTACGAGTTGACGTCGTTAGCGCGTTTAGTGTTATAATAACCGAGACCCTACGTCGGGTCGTTGTTTCGGGAATATACGATTTTTGGCAACCAACATTTATGGCCTAATATATTAATAATTCTGGAGTCGTGTACGAATTTAAATACGGTTTTTTATAATACGCGTATCCGTTTTATTAAACGTTAACCGCAATCGGTGACTGGCATAGGTAAAAAACGTTTATCGTGCTGAAATAGTTCGTAAAAACTGTGCCACGATTAAGATAAAACAACGTCGACCTTCGACGAGTTATTTGAATATTTAATAAAACAAACGGTCCCGGAAACAAAATACCTCGTCGTGTCGAACACGTTAATCGTAACGAACTTGTTCATCGGTGGGTCTCGACCTAACACAATATTTCGAATTATTTAAACGCGCGCGCGTAATATTATCGTTTTAAATACTCGCGTAATAGTCTACGCGTAGACTATTTGTTCAAATACGGTACACTCCTTATTGAATCGCATCAATTCGGAATCGTCGATTCCGCCCGAAACGAATTATCCGACACGTTTTTCGGACTCTTCCCCCTAACGTTGTCTGAAATTACGATCCAATAAGCGCAACTCACTCGCGGCACCGGTCGATCGCCAAATACGAATTTTCGTACTACGAATCGTACTTAGACTTGAATTTTGAGAGGGGGAGGGTTAATTTTTAAATAAATAAATCGGATGACCGTAACGAAACAGGACATATTGTAAACTTGAATAGATTATTCGTTTTTAACGAATCTTCAAAATATTTTCGTTTTTCGTTATTGTCGACTAAAAATACGCGTCCCGTAAGAAATTAATTTTCCCTAAAAAATTTCGTGGTGGGGGGGGCTGTTACTCCTTGTTAGTACGCCATCGTTACAAATTGTATTTACGGACACGATCGATAGGTTCGAACGACCGCGTCAATTAAACACGCGCAAATTGGCAGAACCGAACACGCGGTGGTGTTCTCCCTGTTATGAACACTATTATGTGGAAATGATTATAATTGCCTATAATATAGTTGTATATGATCGTAAACGTTTTTATTTAAATGATTGTAGTTGTTTCTATATAATAATTGTAAACGTTCTTATAACGAAACGATTATAGTTATATTTTATTATATAGAAATTATTAGA
>JAIPRN010003243.1:0-22843 GCA_025469175.1 Geopemphigus sp. TES_GeoC_2020 | reverse complement strand
TGATAATTTGCAAGGGATGACATAATGTTATATACATATTATTCAACATCTAAATAATATAATAACATTAAAACGAAATATTTCCGTTCTTTTCTTTTACATCTTACACATATTAATATTATTTATAACCCGGAATTAAATATGAATTATAATTATTACTCGATAATAATAAAATATATTATAAATTATAGATAATCGTATAAAATGGTCGAGTACGATAGGGAATGTTTCTTTTGACTTCTGAGTTACTTGATGATTCGAACGTGTTTTTAAATATACATGATGTGTATTGCGTTTATAATAAAGACTTATTGTCCACTGAATATCGTAAATTAAAATGAAACGGTTGTTTAATTTAAATAAACGCCAAAACTCGTGTGTTGTTTTCTTTTTCGTATCTACTTTTATGTTCCCGTACACATAATAGTCCAACCACCTTATTTTTCGATGTGCAATATATAATATTAAAAATAAAACCTTTTTTCATTACTTGCCTTATTTTTACTTTCGAAAGCGTGCAACAAAAAAATGAGTATGACCAGAAATCATTTATTTACGATCGGTATATATATATTGTGTGTGTGTGTGTGTATTTTTGGTGAGGCGGTAGTGTGGAAATTATCTTCCGGTGTGTAATTTTTCATCGACCGTTTTTCTTGTCGCGCACATTGGAATACGCGGGCGTGCATTCGTTATATAAATAATAAATGTTCTCGTTTTATAGGTCATAAATTTTACGGTGTTTCCGAAATGAAAATTTTGTACAGAATTACTCGTTCGTTTTGTTTAGGCAATTTATAGTTATTATGCCGGGGCTTAGATTTTATATATATATATATATATATATATATTCTCGTTTTGTTTGTTCGGAACTATGCTCCTACTATTCAAATAATCAATACAACGGCAATAATAATAATAATAATAATAATAATAATAATAATAATAATAGTCTATATATAGTTCGTTTTTTGCTAGAATGCTAGAAAATGCAATTCTTTTTTCAGATAATGAACTTTATATCCAATGGCGTCGTTATTAGTTTTGTATTATAGTGTTATCATCGTTGCATAATCGTGTAAATAAGTACTAAACCTCCTTTTCGATTTAGTTACAATAGAGGAAACTTTTGTTTTTTTTTATATGCGGACGAGGTATTCGATTAGGTTCGTGTACGGTAATTTCAATTTTTATAAATCGTACTCGTATTGTTTTTTTCTTATTAATATTAGCACTTATAATTGGCGTTTGTTGAACAGTTTTATCTATTTTAATTTTACCAAGTGCGTGTGTCGTTCGATTCGATTCGCTCGTAGTAATAATATTCCGTTTAAACGGCCTTATGATAGTGACGTGCGCGCGCAATTTCGTATTTTAAAACTCGCAGATTAAAAATATCGCGGGTACGGTGTCGTTCTAAATTCTAATCGAAACAAGAGACGACCACTTGTATAGCGAACAAACAGAGTCAAGGGCGTCCTATTAAAAAATGCACACAACGTTCGTAATAGGACAAAAACAATCGGTTTGACCACTAGTTTAACGTAACATCTGTCACACACTGTTAGTCGTGACGTAGGAACCGTCCCATATATAATGGCTGCTAAGGTCTCTCTCTTATGCACCGAACCGACGGTTAGTACTAAATCATATATTATTTTTCCGTCGATCAAAAAGGCGAGAATGAGTTCAACGTGGCATTTTCTCTGAAGTGGGTCATTCGGATACGCGGTTTGTTGCTTTTTAGCATTGTCCTAGTAGAAAACGGGCCAACGTTTAAAACACGTAAAAAGCATTAGCATTAAATGGAAAATGGTGGGGAACGGACGAAACGCAACATCAAATAATGCATATATGCGCATAGTACAGTGTAAAACAGTGTAAAACAGTACGAAACTGTTCGCTGCTAAAGCCCTCGTGTACATATTAAATCGCATACATGAATAATACAGCGCGCGCTCCGCTGTAATCTTCAATAACATGCCTTGACGTATATTAAATACAAATCGGTAGAACGCGACGTACTACGGACGCTTTGCCATACCTGTCTAATTCGGAATGAAGCGCACGGACGAGTCAACATATATCGACTTAAATGACACGCTACGTCGAGAGTTTAACGTTTGAAATTCAAAAAAATTGATTATGAATTAATCATTTCGCGTCGTACGTAATTGACGAAAATACGAAACGGCATCTCGCTCGTAGACGACACGCGAAAACTACTTGGATATACCTGATATCTGGTACACGGTAACAGCGGCGTTAATTTTGTTATCGTCGTGAGCGCGACCGTGTTGGCCCACCGGGATACCGGACAAATCCCGGCGGGCCTCCTTTATGTTTTAGTACTCGGGCCCTCCGTCCGCACAATTTGCGCGACTTTGTCCGGGAAAATGATCGCTTTATTTATCGTCTATTTACGGACGACGTGGCGGTATTTTAATAATTATGTAAAATATAAACAGTATAACCGACGACTATGTTTCGAAAATAGCCACCGATATCCCGTAATTTTGTTGGTTGGTTTTCATAGTATTACGAATTACGAAATTTGTTTTTAACGCGAATAGTAATTTCGTATTACGCGCGTTAAATGTTTACGAATTACGATAAAAGTGAAAAACGAGTTACGATATTTTTTCGAACCGCGATCGCGTTTAGCGGCGGGCCCGTTATACTTATACTCGTATAGAATAAAGCGGTGTACGAATATAAAATTGTCTCGATACGTTAATGCTTTGGCTTAAGCTTATCAAACAATTATCGTCTTCGAGTTACGTAGTACCGTTATAGGAAGATATACGTTTATGGACTATACTAATTTTTATCTCGTTACTACAAAGCGCAATGCCGCGAGTGGGTCATATAGTGAACGCGGTTTTCCTGTAGAGAAATTTGACCCGGTACGCTGCGAGTGTTGTACGCTACAAAATTATCGAAATTGGACTCGAAGGGTCGGAATAATTAACCACGTATTGTGTGCGTGTGTGTAAATTGTTATATTGCCTAAACCGGCGATAGTATAAATTCCGGCGTAATGTTTGGCTCGTTCCATCGCGTGTATTCGTTTAAAATTTATTACACGTTCGGAATTCTACCCGTCGTGTTTACTTTCGATTCGAACAATATATTTAAACCGGTAATCCGTGTCAAATTCTCGAAGAACAATTTTACTCACTTTATTTAAACCGTCACCACCACCAATTCGTTCACCGGTAAAATGCGCGGGTGTCTCGAAATGGTACCCGTACGTGGTTGGGTAAACCGGTTGGTTTATGAACGTATGTATTTATAAACGCGTAATGGTGGGGCCGTTTCGTTTTTCCGCGACACGATTTAGATGGCCGGCACACGAGAAAACGAAACGGAATGGTGTCGTTCCGAGTGTAACTATTATGTAAATATGCGGTGCGCGCGTGTACATTTCGATAAGCGAAAATGACGCGCGAACGTTTAAAAGTTAAACCGTTCGACACCCGTATTGGTTCAGTTTAATCGATTTATTCACGAACGTTCGCTATTTTTATAATAATAGCGTTAAATTTTCGTACGGTTAATTGTCTATACGTTGAAACGATAGACATGTAACGTTTAACATAATTAACGCGGGTATAACAGTAGATAATGTAGTCACTTTAAATGGTTCCAATGTATCATAACGCGAATACGTTTTTATTGATCACATTGTTCGAAACGCTCGTAGAATGTAATTATTTTACAACGTAATCGTACAGTAGGTGTGAAACGCGGAATTGGTCTAATTAATTAATGACCGTAACGCGCTCAATTCGCAACACCTTGCTGTTCTTACGAGTGTATACGTGCCCGCTGCGGATATGAAACCCAAATGCGTTACACACACACACACACACACACACACACACACACACACACACACACACACACACACACACACACACACACACACACACACACGTACGTATATATATATACAAAATGTACGTATTTTAATCAACTAATAGTTGTGTTGAGCAAGTTACCTTCACACAAGAAAGACTTTAAATGATATTCAATTAGACTCCACGTTGTGTACAAAAATTTAAAAGCGAAAATATTCCACAACGGACATTCAAAGTGTTCTTATAGGGTATATCGAGTTGCCGTAACGACTTGCCGAAAGTAAACACTTTTGACGTCTTTTGTTTACACGTCGTATTAAAATTATTAAGTAAAACGGAAAAATAATATTTTCTTCGGTCCGTATCTATAAAAAATTACATTAAAATTTCAACAACGATTATTGTTACGTACGTAACGTTGCACCGTTTTGTTTGTTCGATATTGTTTATTTTGGCGTATTATGAAGGCAGTGCTGCACATTAGGCTAAACCGCCGCCCAGGAGCCAAATATATTTCGCTGTTCTACAAACATCATTAGGGAAATGGAAAAAGCCTACATGGTCTACTATATACACTCACCATTCCTTGTCCCAGCTCATCTTTTATTTTATAAAAAAAAGTTCTCACCCGTGTTTGTTAGATTAACATTGACCAAACGGCAATGAACAAACCGATGTTTATACGTACGTACAATATTCTAAAACGAAAAACGTTTATATTTAAATAATATTTAAGTATTATATAATGATTACCTCGAGACTCGTTAATTACAAAAATTAATACCGTGTTTGTTAAATAATTTACGGTTAACTCGACGTTAATTTGTTCCTCGATGTCACTTTGGTTTTTTTCAATTGTTTCAAAATTTCAGTAGCTTAGAAGTACAATTCCTAAAGTAATCGATGTTTTCTGTTCAATATTCCAAATAACTTTGTTCAGGATACATTTTCTATAATACGCTTTTAAATTATTTAATATTTCATGGTCTATTGGTTGGAGCTTACATCACATTCGCCATAAATAACTTGAAACACAATTTTACGTCTCGATTTAAATTTATCTATCACCCAGAACTAGTATGAAAATCTACAAAGCTAAGTTTCTGATCGATATAAATTGCTTTTTCGTCGATTAAAGTATCTGATATACGTAGATTATTATTACGTATAAAAGTCGTTAATTTAAAAACAGTTTTATCAACTTTTTCATAAACACACACTCGTTCGTTTCTATGGCTAAGGAGAGAATATTCATGCGCTTGTTTAATTATGTTTTTACGATTTTTCAATATGGTTGAAGAGGAATGGTCAGAATCTATATTTTTCAGCAATATCTTTTTAGTAACACCTTTATCGATTTCGTTTAGCATTTCAAATTTATCGGAAATCGAAAAATATTTAAGTGTCGACATTTTTTGTACGTATAAAAAAAATGAGAAAAAGTTTATTACGTCAATATTGGAACTGCAGAACTGCATTAAAATTAATTGGCTTGCCTGCCTTCGGTTTTTTATCTTTGTCGGTTACAATAAAATTGTAGGCGAGTGTAGTTTTAAAATAATATTTAATATTGATAGTGACAACATTTACAAAAATAGATTTGTTATCGAATAATTTATTCGTTATATAGAAATATCAGATTTGTTAAGATAAATGTTTTAACAATAAAGGTCGAAGTTCTTAAAAGTATTTCATTAAACAGAAAATATTGTTAGATGTAAGTTTTATTTTACTATATTATAATTACAGAATTATTTGGAATACGTATTATATCACTAGTCTAACTTAATTATTATCATAGAATAATATTATAAATCACAAATAATTTGTTATAAAATCTGGTTATTTAAACATATTTCCTTTTTTATAACTTATAAAAACAGAAAGTTTTATAGTTTTCGGGTTATTTTTTATAATTTTGTTTTTTATGTTTTTTCAAATTACGAAATCGAGTATTTGTAGATTATGAAAAACACATTTTTAATTTTCAAACTTTAATCAAAAAGTATTAAATTAATTTGATTATTTAATTATATTATTCAAATATTAAAAGTTTTTAGAAAGTTAAACATTAATTAATTAATTTTTGCAATCTCAATACGATCGTTTTGGGAATTTTTTTTAATACTTCAAGTTATTTCGTAATAAATTTTAAGTTTTAATTTTTTTTAAAATTTGTATTCTTCATATATAAAGTCGTTTGAAAGAATTAAAATATTTTCAAATTTTTTAATATTTTTTGTATCTTAAAGATTTCAATATATTTAACAAAATTAAAATAGTCTTTTAAAAATAAACGGAGTACTAAAATGAATGTTTCAAAAATCTTGGATGAAAATCATGCATTTAATATTGGGTTATTTGAGCTGAACATCTGCTGATTATTTCGGTTTGTCTTGGCACTCATGACATTTTATGCGGGTGCCAATAGATAGAATCTATTCATACAATTTATTAAACTTTCTATTTTTACAAATTAAACGAATAAAAATAATATTTCCTGGATGTCAATGTCAATGATAATGATAAACCTGCTAATTTCTTTCATCTGTCCAAGTTTAAAATTGTGATATCAGTGGATACAATTACAAAGAAAATAGTCTAGAATTATTTTACTTAATTGTGTTTGGTACATAAGTAATGATTTCAGCACATTTTAATTGAATGAAAAATTAATCATAAATTATTGGTTTTAAATTTGTATTCGATTATGAAATGAAAATAAACGAATATTTCTTGATGTAAACGTAAAGAGTTCTAAGGGGTTGTTAACTTTTTTTTGAATTGTTCGCAACGTTAGTAAATACGGTAGAACCTTGATAAATGTAATCTCAATAAGTTGAAAACCTTGATTAGGCGAAATAAGCGCTGGTCCCTTGCGAAAACCCCGATTACTCGAAGGAAAAAATATTGATAACGCGAATATTCCGTGTTCCGAATATAGACGGATGTTTGACGATAAATTATCGTTGGTTTTTATAATTATTTCTCTAAACGATTTGTCAAATCGGAAGAGTAAGAAAAACCTTACATTTTCAGACATAGAAGAAAATGTAGTTAAGTGGTTTAAGCCATGTAGAGATTCTAACGTCAGTATCTGCGGTCCTATTCTAAAAGAAAAAGTGGCTTCTAAATTTAAAAAAAAACGATACTATATCGCTTTTAGAAAAGTGTGTGGGGAAAGTATGAAAATGGTCTCAGATAACAAGTTATTACAGAACCACGGAAGAACTTTTTGAACATTTTGTTGAGAACGACGAAGACGTCGCAGATTCTGGTATTTTGACAGACGATGACGTAACTGACTCCGTTCGTGGCACTTTATATCATTACACATCATATTTCAGTAAAGCAAGCAAAAGTTGCACTCATATTGCTAAAGACATTCACCGAACAATCTAATGATATGAACGATAAGGTATACTTCACTTTAAATATGGTAGAAAACACTATTAATAATGTCATGTGTAAGAACCTAACTGAAATTAAGATCTTAAATTATTTCTTGTAAAAAAAGTAACACTAAATCTACACATTTTATATTATATTTTTTTTTATAATCTTTTTTAGATTTTAATAGTAATAATTATAATAACACTCACTGTAATTTATTTTATATAATAAAAAAACGATACTAAATTAAAAAAATAATTAAGTCGAATTTTTTTTTCGAAACCTTGATAAACCGAAAACCTTAGTAAATTAAAAACTTCGATAAGTTAAAAAAATTGTGTTTCCCTTTTATTTCGACTTATGGAGGTTCTATTGTATTATAAAATTTTTGAAACGTTTTAATTATTATAGGCATGCGTACATTTTTGTACAAACTTACTGCTTAGTAGCTTTTTTGGTAACTCAGGGGAAAGAATACGACGTATTTATTCCAATTTAGATTTTACGTTTTAACGAAATTGTGGAACAGATGATCACAGGTAAAAATGTTTAAAACAAGGAAGATTTCATAAACGTGACTGACATTGGAAATATTTTATTCCGTAAACCGGTTCCATCGTCCTTTAAAAAAAATGTCAATGGTTCTAAAGATTTCTACAACACTAAATTCGGACTAACCTGTCTCATAATTTTTGTCAGAGTGAGTAGTTTTCAAAACGTTTTTTCTACCACTTAGTAGGTGTTTTAAAATGGAATTAGTGTAATCGCTTCCCTCCTCGTGATCTTTTTCTAAGAAATCAATTAATTTCGTAGTACGACGAATGATAAAAATCATTTACGCGACAAATTTAATAACAAATTTATGAGCTTACACTATTGTTAATAAATTGATGTATTTTTACATTGTGTCAATTTTTAAATGTGGATGAAATAGACGTATAAATATTTTAGTTTATTGAAATGAAACAAAAAATAAACTACTGTAAGATCATAGTTACTTATTATTTTATTTATAATTACTTATACGCGGTTTGTAATTCATTACATATATGTCGTCGTAGTTATTCATAGTAAAATAGTTATTTTCACATAAAGTTACCAATTTTATAAATATGTTTTTTTACTTTATAAAAATTAATAAAATTCGTTAATAAAATATTTATTAATGAAAAGTTACGAAAATTTGATATTGAGTAATTTTGTACACGATATAACCGTCCACTTGCAATATATTGTTGTTACTTATTTAATTTAATTTTATTTACAGAAATATATTAATAAAATGTTTACCATACAATTTACATTATTTAAAAATATATTTAAGTTTTTTGAGTTCGAAGAAGTCAATAATAATTATTTAAAAATAAATATTTTTCAAACGAAATAGGAGATTGACAAATTGTATTGAATATATTGTTTTTGGAGATGAGTTTTAGTTAGATTTTAAAATCGGTAAAAATCATTTAAGGTTCCCTAAATTTGAAAAATTCTAATAAAATGGTTATAGAAATCAGGAAATATATGATTAATCGGTTTAAATATTTAAGGTTTTTATATTAAATATTGTGAAGTAATAAAAATAACTCATTATTTAATTTTTAAATTTTAGTTTTATCACTCCGTCGAACGAGGCTAAATTTATTAATTGTATAGTGTCTATACATTTATTAGGATTAAAATAAAAATCAAGTATATGGTATTTTAAAATTTCATTTTGTATTTTTAAATGATGCGAATAAAATTAATGAAGTAAATAGGACGTATTCAATATTTTTGTTAATATAAAATATAATTACTAAATTTTTAAATTATTTAAACGTTTCATATTACTTTAAAGGTGAAATTTGATTACTAAAACATGATTATATAGTTAATATGGTAACAAATTTTCGTTTTATAGGAGTATTTAACTTGATGTGTTTATTATTTGTAATATATATATTACAATTGCATGTAAACATAAAACTTAAAAAACCTAACGTAGAAAAGATGATTGTAAATTACACGTGGTAACTGCTATCTATTTCACATTTTTGATACTAAAATCTAAAAAGATGTTTAATAATGGTGATAGATTTAATGAGATAAAGATGTTAGTTGGCGATAACATATAGTTTGTACATTTCAAACAATAAACAATTTTTTTGCAAAATATGTTTTAAATTCGGGTCAAGTACTTAGGAATTATGAGTTACGACAAAACGTTTATACATTTTTTTTTATTGGGCAGATACGGTACTTAAACATTATGTAGAAAACATATTTTTGCCAAAGTTAACTTTAATTGTCAATAATATAATCACGGTATATTAAATTATATATATATATTACGATTATGATAATAATAATTAAGTTTGGCGTAATAACTAACCGCCACACATATATTTTATATATTTTTAAATACTTATTGAATTAATGCATACATTACATACATACAACAATTATACATATGTTATAAGGTTCAATAATTTTTATTTTAGATAAATTTATAATCAATTGATCTATTTTTTATCGCGATAACGACTATAGTTAATATTATATTGTATTTTTATTACGCACAATTATTTATTCAATTTTGCGTTAACAGCGTTATTGTCTTATTGTTATTATTGTCTATTTTTAATGGTGTTATAGTACAGGTTTTTTTTATAAAACAAGTTTGAAAAATATTCTATTGTTTAATAAACGTGTTGTATCCAACTATATATTCCATTCATAACATTAATTTGTTTAACGACTTTTTCATGTGGTTTTTTTTAAGTTTGTACCTATACAAAATTATGGAAATATTACATATTATGTACATATCCTAATCATGCGATCATACTGATTTTACTTGAATGCAAAACTGTACATTTGTCTTCACTTGACGTCGACAAATCAACGAATTTGTAATCTATAAAAAGTGTATTGTCATGCGTAAAAGCAATTTAGTTAAAATTTGATTTCAAATAACCGGTATCAGAAAATTCTTTAGGTTATCACGATTGAATTACGCAATTTGTTATAGAGAAGGAAACTATTTAATACATTTAAGCCTAAAAGCTTTAAATTACATGAGGATAAAACGATTTGGAAATTTCTTTTTGAACGATTGAATTTTAAATAATACAACTAATTTATAAAACTATTTATAGGTGTGTTCTGATTTATCGGTTGATAGTACATAGAATTTCGTAAACAAACAGTATTTTGATTAGCAGACTTATTTTATTAATAATTACGAATGTGTTCATAATTATGTAATTAATATTATTAATCAATTATTTGATGAGATTGTTTAAAATATATAAATTTGCTCTGCATTTATCTGCTTAAAGTCATTATAAAACTTCATTTGTATAATTTAATTTTTACAGTTGTTGTAAGATAAAGTTTATAAAAGATTTATATATATTAGCAATATTTCATATTTATGATTTAAATTAAAATCATCATTAGTAAAAAATATACTTCTTTATGGTGATGAAATGTCAGTGTCAAGTTAAAAGTATAAATAAGTATGATTTTTTGATGAAAACATTGAGTTAATTATATATTCACTTATATCATTCGAATTTTAATATGTATGCTAAAGACTATATTCATTTTTAAAATTAATCTGTAGTGTTTTTTTTTTTAAACAGATTTCAAAATTCTGACTTTACAGAATATATGTAAAATTATGCGAATAAATTAATTGTATAAATAAACATTTCTATTTATTTAAAAAGAATACTATTATTTTTATTATTTATCGTTGTAATTATAAATGGTAATTCTATGATATTATTATCATTGGAAAGTTAATCAAATTAAAAACATAAAAATGAAAATTGTTTACTCAATGTTTATATAAATATAATAAAGTTTTAATGATTGACGACATAATGAAATTACATAATTTACAAAAGCGTCAGTAAATCGAAAACCGATTTAAAAAAAATATAATAAAACATATTAACGGAAAGGAAATAACTACGTAGTGAGGGTAATTTCATTATCATTAGAAGGAGACGAAGGGACGTTGAAGACTGTCATATTCGATATCATTAAAACGCGAAGTGTAAAAAGGTGTAGAGATAAGAAGTGTGGAAGAGAAGTGAGGGACATAAAGAGATGATTGGAAGAAAATTATGACAGAGACGTAACGGTCTGGTGGTTTAGAGAAGTCAAGTTCGAAAACCAGAGAAATTGGTTAAAAATGAAAAATTGAAATAGCGATCAATATTACGAGGCGTTACGTTTGGAGGGAGAGGATGATGACTGGGTAAGCTTTCCTTAATAACAATTAAGTATTATTTAATTATAGTTAGTAAATTTTATCGAGACGTCTTATTTTAGTTAAATGTATATCAAATAGAATTCGACATAAATATTACGTACATTCCAGTAAAGTAAATTAAATTAAACAGAAATATTACGTAAATTAAAACAATATTATTTCGAAAACGAGTTAATTTACAAGTTTTTCTTCTTGGGTTCTTAACATTTAATTAATTTGAACTCTGTCCTTCGTTCTGAGGTCTGTTCTCACTAGAAACATTATCGTCGCCGTTAACAATTTGAAACACGTTTCACTTTAGTTTCCATACGAGTTTACGTCATTGGTGTTTACCAGAACGTGGCAGGGATACGTTACAGTCGCAATTTTTAAACGGATATCGAATGAAAAGGATTAGACGCGTTTATGAAATGTTTCAAAATCAGTCGCTGTAGTGTTACGAGTAATTTACAATGCGTGTTTTGAGGTTTGTTAACCGCTTCTAGAAAATTATAATTACGTAAATAATTTCTAAAAATAATCGAACTAGGAAAAGTTCATTGCGGGGGCAATGACTTCCTCCTATTCTCAGGTCGTTGGATAGTTTTTTTTTAACCGTCCATTTTTATGTTGTTGCCAAAACATTACTCTGATATCGAATGAAAAAAATAATACGTAATATCATTTAATATTATGTGCATACAATTAATATGTTCGTCTCACGAAGCTTATTTCAGGACTGTTATTGAAATTGCTACAATCACATGTGACATGATCGCTCGACGTCCGGTTTTCAATATCAAACGCGATTTCTTTACCGTCGTATTAAGTATCGCTGTGTTTATCGCGTTTCGTAGTTTCCTAATTTATGTAAACAGTTTTCGGGCTACTCGGACGGCAGCACGACGTATTACGTACTATTTACTGAACACCGGGAATGGTATATGATCAAAGTGGTTTTCATTTACGCCAGGAACCGCGTCCGTCTGAAGAAACGTCCAGTAATAATAATGCGTACAGTAGGCGCCACGAATGGGGAGGGACCACCCGGACCAAAATCGTATTTCACTCGGGAATATTGCGAAAGGACTATGTACCAATGAAACGTCATCCGTCTGCAGTCCGACGATTCCACAACGAGATAGAACGGTGCGCGCACCTTTGTCAGATTTATTTTGTTTGTCCTTTTCGCCGTCCCTCGACCCCGTCCCGTTCAGCCTGTAGAGACCCCGTGTGTCGTTGTTGTCGTTATTTTTGGCGCGCTATTCGTTTCACACCGTATATCACTACGGCGATTGCGCGGGCGGTGCTCGAAACGAATCAAATAGATAGAATACGGTAGATTTATATCTGAAGGGGGACGGGTGACGGGACGTACGGCTTTATGACGGCCACACCGGGCAACAGCACCGGTAGTGTTGGATCGGAGCGTTTTTAAATTGGCCACGCGCTCTCTCGACAAGAGACCTTGGCCGAGCACCTAGTGTGTTTTGGACCGCGTAGATGTTTCGACGGATTCGCTTCCCCCTTTCCTTTCATCTAACCGCCCATACATTCGAACTGTGGGTGTACGGTGCGTCAAAACTCAAAATTATAGTCGTTTATAAATTATTCCTAATTTCGCGTATATTGTTTCTTCGCATCGTCATCATTACAATCGTCGCCGCTATTTAAAATTATTAATACCTTTTTTTAATAACCTATCCAATCGATATATCGGCACTTAAATTTGATGCGCCGCTCCGTATGAATTTCAAACGTAATATTAATATTATTATTATTATTAATTGTAAAGTTGGACGCCTTGTTTTCGTGTTAACCAATTAAAAAAAAAAAACTATTGGCACGAAAAAAAATCGTCAAACTTAATTATAACCTGTTCATGTCGGTTACAAGTTAAACATACGAACTTTACAAACTTGTTGGGATAACTTTTCGATTCTTAAAATGTTACCACGTACTGTTACGAACAAAAAAACAATACAGGTATACCTTCGCGTGGGTTTATTTCGTTTATTTATACTTCTGAATAGTAAAACAATTTAATTGCTTTTAAGAACCTCTTGCCGTGTTGAATTTGTAAGTAATTAATTAAGTTATTATATTGTTAGAACAAACGCTATGTTTAACGTATCGTATCGGTGACATCGCGGCACATGAACATTTATATACAATTCTTATAGGACAATGTCGCCGTAATTATATTATATAATATGACGGTTTTAGTTCGTTGGCTTGATCGTATAAATTATAATTGTTCTGAGCGAATTTTTTTCCGAGAATAAGCTATAAATCAATTAAGACGATTATTTTAAAAGTCTTTTGTAGCACTTGTTTTTTATTATCTCCAATAAGTGGCATTGTAAATCAATTAAAATTATGTAAATTATACATACGTGTTTATATATAAAAATCGTAAGTAGTTTAAAAGTTTCTAAATTAAAAGTGTTTTACATGAAAACACGTTTATTTTACTTTTAATCACTCAGGTATAAACTGTCATTTATTTCTTTATTTACAGTTGATATATCACCGTAATAATTAGTGTTAACGTAAATGGAATATTCTATTTGAACAAACGTGTATAATTACGCGGTTCACGCGACGGATTTGTATCCGCCGACAATTTTATTTGGGATAACGTGCCGTTATTCAGGAACGTAACGGTTCACCGTTAAACAGTCAAAGCCTTCCGAAACGAAAAACTAATAAAACTGTTTTTTGTTGTTGTTGTTGTTGTTGTTATTGTTACATATAAACGCGTAGGTTGTTTCATTTATCGATATTCTCCGTTAACGATTGACAACCGTTATGGCGATGAATATTATTCTGCACAGAAATAACGTCGATTATACGTGCGCCTAAAGCATTCAAATTATTCGTTTTTGTACCATCGACAAATTTTTCCGTCGTTATAAATTTCCCTATTTGTTTTCAATTTCTGTATTAATCATTTATCTTGGGACGAGGCAAGTCAACGAAATGAAACTAAAGCCCAGTAATTATGTAAATTTTGCTATTTTCGTACTGTCCAGATTAATTTGTCACTGTTGAAATTCGTATAAGTAGGCGACATAAGGAATAAAATACCGGGAAATATTATTTTAAAGACCGGTCGTTCGGTAAATATGAAATTATATTACGTAATGTGTCTCGTCGCGCCTAAATTAGGTAAAATTCTCTTTTATTTCTTTTTTAAATCAAGCGTTTCAGCTAATCGAAATTCGATAAAAAGCGTGACAATTTTGATTTGTTGTACAGTATACGTCTGATAAATTTAATCCGAATGATTTCTCCGGCAAACAGTATAATAGTTGAAGATTCCAAACAAATAAACACGGGTTTATTTATTATTTGTGTATTACGCGTGTATAAGTTGCAAGTACAGGTTTTTTTGACACGTAACTAACATTAAGGCCCTGATTTCTAAAAGATTATAATTCTCTAGCCAAACTGTACTATACAAGTTTTAATTACATTAACCGTACCTATTTACTTTTTTCGTTTTATTTAATAAGTTATAAACAGGATTTCAACAATATGATTTGAAAATAGTAAAAATATATATGTAGTAACCGTTTTGTTTTTAAAAATTTGGGTTTTAATAGAGTAGTAAAATCCAACCTATTAAACTGTTTTAGTTTAAACAGCGTGTAAGACAGCGGAGCTTGGAACTAATTAACATCTTTCGATTTTATTTGAACCCTAAAATTGATTCTAAAAACATTATTATTCGAATTATTAATTTTATATTAATTATTTAACATTTTAACGTCGGTTTTAACTTTCGTAATTTTGTTTTTCATTTTTAATATAATTTTTTAGGAATTTGGGTTTCGATTTAAATTTTTTGTATCGATTTGTTTTTTTAAAATTATCATCATCGTCCCTAGATTTATTTTTAAACATCGCATTTTATAACAATTTATTATTTCCTTATGATAGTTTATTTCTAGTACCGCAGCAAACAAAAAACCATTTAATTTATACTATTTAAAACACTGCAAATGAATGAGTATCGAGGCTGTATAAGTTGACTACCTATATTAATTCGACGTACGTATCGTATATTACTGAAGTCTTAAAAATACTTTTGTATTTTCATTTTTGTTTTGTAACTATTTTAATTATGGGTTTTTTAATTTTTTTTAATTTCATTTTCCATTTTATTTAACAGTAAATAAAATTCTGATTTCAATTCGATTTAACAATACTATTAACTTGTTACGATTTGAAATATCCATAATTATATTTATTGTTTATGATTTACGCGTTAAATATCGATTTAGATATTGATTCGATTATTGATTTATATTTTGAACGGAATTTATAGGTATTTGAAATCTATTTGAATTCCTGTATAAAAGCATATCACTCGGAATATAAATTTCAACACAGTAAAAAAAAATTACCCGTATAATTTGCTGAGTTTAGATTTGAAATATACTTTTTATACGTTGCATCGATATAATATGATAATTTCGTACCTAATTTATAATGGTAGCAGAGATACCCAGATTTTAGGGCAAGCCCTTACCCCGACGCACCTTCTATTAGCGTTATAGGCTATTCAAGATGCGCCGTGGCGCATGACCGCGGAGGACATGGATCGTCATAGGGACCACCAGCACCGAAAAATAGTCATAAAATCCGTACCCTCTTTTTGGAGTGGGACGACTGGTGTCATTTGGCACCCGGTTCACTGCCGGGTGTGGTGGTTGACTTGCTCCACTATCTTGCGCCTGCCCCACAACAACCACGTTGCGGCCGAAGTAGTCACCTTAGCCAAAAGCGAGGTACGGCACGCCCGGGTACTAAGTCAGCGAACTTAATCGGCGACTTTTCCCTCAACGCGCGCCGTAGGGCTCCCCGCTCCCGTGGTACTGACTAGGTTTATACATAGTTGATATCGGTGGATCAACCCGGGTCGCTAAAGCTTGCCTCCCGGAATTCTGGCCGCCACGCCGGCTTTCGATGGGCCATTTATAACGGTAGCAGTAAGAGATTTAACAAAATAATCTTATTAATTCTTCTTATTGGTACGTATACAATTATGTAGATTTTCGTTTATGTTTTCATAGTGTTTTAGAATTATACAAACGACATTATTACGACGACCGTGTAGATCTTAAGTAATTTGTCTAAGAACGAAATTTTTGAATTTATCGTACACTATTTTTTGATACCTATGCATCATTAAACGTATATCATTGTACACGTTGGTCGAAGCTTGTTTTTGGGTAGCCATAATTTATTTTTGACCCAAATAAATTTGCCAACTTTTTTTTTAATAACGTTAAATCGTATTTTTAGGCAAGACGTAATTTCTGCCACGTACCAGGCCATTAAGTCACTTACATAGTTATCGATCGACCACATTAATATAATCTGTTTCGTGTATTATTTTATAGCCATTAGAGTCGTATGTATTCTAATAAATTCTATCGAAATAATCATTTTAACATAAAAGGGCGTATTGAAGATTAAGGGACTTCTACAAAACTTTTATCTAGGACGAACATTTTTCGAGTAAAAATAAGTTTATACGATTACGTTTTGAAAAGCTCAAGTAGTTCTACATATTTATCTAATTTATAAATACATCATAGGATGATATTATTCAACTTTAACTATTTTTTATCGGTTTATTATAAAAATACGTTTTTTATAACATGACGTGAAAGCTGACAGTATAGTTTAATAATGTTCTAAATCGAGAGTTTTTATTACGGATTATATCATTAGTTATATATATATATATATATACATATATATATTACTTTTATTGTTTATTATGAACTTTTAAACAATTGTTTTGTTTATGAATCTTTATATATATATATTTTTTTTTTTTATTATTATATATTTATATACGCATATTTGTTTTTCAATAACGAATATATAATACAGCAGATTATTGGATTATGCAAATACATTATCCATATGATTTTATTTGACTTTTAGGAAATAGGAAATTAAATTACAAATAGATAGTCGCTAAAAAAATGGTACGATTTTCGTAATAATAAAAAATACGTTTTTTCGTTGGTATGGTAATTGAATAAAATGTTGTTGCAACGTCGATAATATAAATTAAATTAACGGAAGTCGGGAATGTATATAGGAAATTTTTTAATTTGTTTGTTTTTATTGAAATGTGTTAACGAACCGTAAATATATTCTTCAAAACGATAAACTGCGAGCGATCGACCAATCAGAATATTGTTTATTTAAAATTATCGTGATTAGAGGGCAAAGCGTTTTTAATTGGAAATGTGTTTTGATAATCGTGTTGAAAACAAAAAAGGTGGCTTGGCCCGTCTAAGCTGTACTTTTAGCAGAATGTAATATTATAATATTCTATTACATAGAAAGCGAAATGCAGCGAGAGTTTTCGACATTATATTATAATTCTTTTGTAATTATTTATCGTTGTTCTTGAACGCCAACACGATCGTTTGTTTAAACGAATTAAAAATTTACTGTGAATATTGTACGACTAGTGTAATACGATTATAAAAAATGAAAAAACTTTATATAGATGTACGGTAGTCCGCGGATGCCGGATGGCAACGTCACCGTGCTCGAGTCTGAAAATAAAACCAATACTCAAAAATAAAAACGTAACGAAACGAAACGTTTACCATGGCGACGGCAAGAGAGAAATATTGAAAGCGTGAGGGGACGAGATAATGGAATAGAGTGGAAGTACGAAGGAAAAGGGGGACGACAGAGTAGCGAGTAGCGGAGGGCACGAAAGAAGGATATAAATATACGTAGAGAGGGAAAGAGAAGTCCTTCGCTCGAGACGCGTGTGCGTGTCCGACACACGCGCGCGCGTTAGAAAGGGATTTCAATGTATACCGCGATATAAGTCGCCGTAGTCTTGTAAATCATAGTGCGATTCTGGTTGTATTAATATGACCTCCGCGGCGTATTCAGCAAATTGTATTGTCCTCGACTTGGTTTTCGTCGATGATTTGCGGCGGCCGCGATGAAATCGCCGAGAGGAACGTACATGAATCGCAACAACACGTGCCCACAAGACGTGTATATGTTGTATCTATATGTAAAACGTTTTCACACACACACACACACACACACATCATGACGACAACGCGATTGTAATATAATCTAACGTAGGCGTGCGTACGGTGCGCGTTTAATTGTGTACGTATATGCGTGTGCAATCAACGACATGGTGAGCAAAGGCGTGTTCGCGCCGATCAACGATAAAAAAACGAAAATAAACGTATCGTTCGACGGTCCGATTTCACCACGATCACTCCAGGGATGTGTCGCCGTTATGCTGTTGCGTTCGTTATACAATTTATTAGTCGGTATAGGCGAATCATTTTGAACGTATTCGCCACCACTCATCACCCTCCCCTCTTAAATTCTACGCACGAAATTGTTCGCCTTTATTCTATCCTTTAATCATTATACAAATCGCCGTGCGCTGCGAACGTTTTTATTGGCGGACCTCGGAAAATTTTACGGGATACAATTTTCAACAAAGTTGCCGTTACACAATTAGCGGGTGTAACGCTTTTTGCGTCGCACGAACGCGTGCCTCGGGCGTTCCACAACGACGTTTATACGGGTAAATTGAACGCGCCCGGTTTATTTCCTCAATCCTTCACGATTCCGGTGTCTGATAGTTGCGTGGTATTATTGTGCCGCCGAAAACCGACCGTATCGCGCCATTTACGGGCTAATTTGAAATAGTTTGTTTTTTCTATTCGTCGAGGCCGATAGGTGACAGCACTTCATAAATTCGTTCAAACCGATCGTGGGACAGGGGTGTTTTTCTTTAAACATTTTTAATAACTCGTGCGGTAACTCACTAACAATACGTTACGCGTATAAAATATACGACGTAAAGTTGCACGTTCGGTTTAACGGTGTCCAATAATTTACTCGTTTGTAAATTATTCAGCGCGTAGAAATCGCGTATTATTTATACGATTATGAATTATTTTACTACATTGTTTTTTTTTTTTTTTTTGGCGCATTTATGTCGAGTAAAAATAAAACACTTATCGCTTACAGTATACATTATATAATTTACGTGCATACATATTCCTGTATATTTTCTATCTTATATATAAATTATAACGCGTGATATTTTCATAACGGGTTCCACGATAATTTTCTCTTAATTCCTTAGGCGCTTATTATTTTGTCCAATTTTAATGCACTGCTAATTCGTGTAACGCATTTAGTACATTTAATGAACGGAACGAATTTTATTCTGTACATATACGTCGTTTGCCAAAGTCTGACAACTGAATAAAAAATACTTTTATTAAATTGTAGTCCAACATCATTTAATATTTATTAATTTACATATATACACACAGACATATTACATTTTCACATTTGTTACGCTAAAATAAACGAACGTGATTAAACTTAATGAAAAGTCATTGATATTACGATAATAAATTACATATATTAATTGCACAATGAGCGAGTTAGATTTATTATAATATAACAAGTCAAAACAGTCGAACGTTATTGTATTTTATAATCTGTTTATTTTAACAAAAACGTCACTATTATACGGTATTAAGATGTACAATTAATCAATCTTATCACGCATTTATACAAATGTATATTAATTTTATGTATTTAAAAAACTAAATGACACACTATTTTTCATTACTATATTGATTTTATATATTTGATCTATAAGACTCCCTAGAAATAATCTGCATTTAAAATGTGTTAACTAATTGCTAATACGTGTTATATATATATTAATATACACACTTATAATCAATAAAGGGATAATTGATTAGAATAAATTCGGAACGTTCCCCGTAATTTTTATTTATGTAATTTATTTTTATTTATATTTATTTGAAACTAATATTAATGTTCGTTATTGATACTCTTAGATCCAGTGCCGGATTATATATATATATAAATTCACTCGTTTTTATTTACACGTACTTATGGTGTTTTTTTCGTATTTTGCACGTGATTCGTGTAACTCGATTTCCCAAAGTTTATTTACCGTGGTTTTTTCGCTATCATTTTCAAGCGCTTTGTTATAAGTGTCAACCAAATCTTTTGGAAGATTATTTGTTCTTAATAACTTAAACTATAACTATAACTATGACTGTTTGCATAATCATATTTATAAGTTATATAATTAATAAAAGTAATCGAATCTAAGCGTTTTTAATAAAAAAAACAATAACTATCGGCAAATAAGTTACAAAAGTAATAAACGTAATTATTATTCACGTCCAATAAGAATTGTAAATATTATATTTCGTTTCTAGATTGCATATACGCAACCATGATACGCCGCGCCATGATGCCACAATCGAATTAATTAGACAATACGACAATTGAATCTATCTCACCTGCAAAGATGTAATGAAAACTGTGGTGTATAGTCCAACCAATGTTTCGAATAGACGTTCAACTTCCGTTAAAGGCTTGCTAGTGTTTTTCCCAGTGAAATTGGAACGATGAGCGGCACACAAAATTATCAGTGAAAGGCATTTGAGTCTACATGCGGTTTTGACGTTTTCGATTTTTTTTCAATTACTGTCTGTAATTCTCCTATATTTACATTTACCTCGTTTGTGATGACCGATGTAACAGTATTTTCGTTAAATTCATATACTAGTATTCTATTATTGGCCGCCCTTAAATATTTTATTGCTTCTAAGACTTCTTCAGCTTCCCATTCACGCATTTCTTCTGCCACATATGATACGATATTTTTGCCGTTTGTAAGAGTTCCAATATTCGAGTAGGTTGTAAATAAAATAAATACGGGTATTTAAAGTATCTGTCATATAATCAAAAGAATTCGATTACTATAATGCCGTAATTACAATAATATACCTAGATAATAACTCTTGAAAAGTTCAGTTGTCAAGAATAAAATGTGCGTATTTAGGTAAATAAAATTATCCCTTTTTTAGTCACTTTTCTACTAAAACACATTCATTTCACGGCAACGCAAAAACTTATTTTCAACAGCATACATTTTTATTTAACATCGTAAACAACGATAAACAACGCCTATTCCCTGTTTAGTATTTCGAACGGTTATCGGGGGCACTATTTCAGTTTTTGTATATGATTGTCCAGTAAAACGTTTACGCTGTTTAACGTAATTTTGCATTTTGCTTTCGACAATTTTTACCGTTTAAAAAGTATATAGTATTAATATCCCAAAATCGACGTTGACTTTATAATTGTTAGACTCTAATAACTATATAGACTATTAAGAGATATAAAAACAAAATGAAGAAAAGTGATTATTTAAAGATACAATTATACAAATTGAAAATTAATTGTTTCCCTAAAAATAACGTATCGTTTATATGTACATTTTGATTTATAAAAATCATAACTGCCTATATTTAAATATTAAATATCAAATATAATACGTATTTTTTAAATTTTCCTCTATAAATCTATATTTTTTATTAGATAGTCGCACTGAATTAGATCGGTTTATTAAAATTAATAATTTGTCGATAAAGTTACAAAAAACTTTTAATTTGATAATTTGCAAGGGATGACATAATGTTATATACATATTATTCAACATCTAAATAATATAATAACATTAAAACGAAATATTTCCGTTCTTTTCTTTTACATCTTACACCTATTAATATTATTTATAACCCGGAATTAAATATAAATTATAATTATTACTCGATAATAATAAAATATATTATAAATTATAGATAATCGTATAAAATGGTCGAGTACGATAAGGAATGTTTCTTTTGAGTTCTGAGTTACTTGATGATTCGAACGTGTTTTTAAATATACATGATGTGTATTGCGTTTATAATAAAGCCTTATTGTCCACTGAATATCGTAAATTAAAATGAAAAGGTTGTTTAATTTAAATAAACGCCAAAACTCATGTGTTGTTTTCTTTTTCGTACCTACTTTTATGTTCCCGTACACATAATAGTCCAACCATCTTATTTTTCGATGTGCAATATATAATATTAAAAATAAAACCTTTTTTCATTACTTGCCTTATTTTTACTTTCGAAAGCGTGCAACAAAAAAACGAGTATGACCAGAAATCATTTATTTACGATCGGTATATATATTGTGTGTGTGTGTATATTTTTGGTGAGGCGGTAGCGTGGAAATTATCTTCCGGTGTGTAATTTTTCATCGACCGTTTTTCTTGTCGCACACATTGGAATACGCGGGCGTGCATTCGTTATATAAATAATAAATGTTCTCGTTTTATAGGTCATAAATTTTACGGTGTTTCCGAAATGAAAATTTTGTACAGAATTACTCGTTCATTTTGTTTAGGCAATTTATAGTTATTATGCCGGGG
>JAIPRN010003242.1:0-22845 GCA_025469175.1 Geopemphigus sp. TES_GeoC_2020 | reverse complement strand
AACACAATAAATATGAGCCAAATTGACCACGTCATAATAGAAAAGCGACATAAATCTTGTATCAGCAACGTATGGAGCTATAGAGGAGCGGACGGAGACACGGACCACTACCTTGTAGTTATAGATTTTTCTGAAAAACTATCAGTTAGTTGGAGAAGGAAACTACAACAAAAAAGAGTCAAAAAAAGGTCAACTGGATTAAAGCCACGGACCAAAAAGAATTACATAGGTACCAAGCCAGAATTTATAACGAGTTAAATAAACCGACAACAGTTGAAGCTGAATCAGAAATTGAATTGATTTGGGGAAAAATAAAAGGCTCAGTAACTGAAGCAGCAAGTATCCTCCAAGAAGAAATCCGAAAACCCAAAAAACACTGGTTCGATAAAACTTGCCAAGACGCAATAAAAATCCGCAATACATGTAGATTACAAATGTTACAAGATGAAACCGAGAAAAATATTCAAGCATATAAAGAAGCGAGAAACCTAGCCAACAGTATAGAAAGACGCCAAAAGAGGTTAGCAGAAAAGAGAGCGATCGAGGACATTGAAAACTACAAAATGAATCCCAGAATGTTTTTCAAGCAATGTAAATCTTTTAAAGAATGATACAAATCGCGAAACTTCACCATGACTGACGATGATGGGAACCTAGTCAGTCGAGCATAAGATATAACTGATCTGTTTAAAAAACACTTTGAAAAATTGCTGAACAACACACAAATAGTGAATCAGAACGATAAGAACGAAAAAATAATATACGACACGGTGCAACCGGAGCTACTGGAGCCAAATATTGACGAAGTTAAGATGATCATCAATTCACTGAAGAACAACAAAGCTCCAGGGGAAGACAATATTAACTCAGAACTTCTTAAGCTAGCAGGACCGTACATAGCAATACAGATACAGAAATTAATTGAAAGTATATGGGTTATTGAACAGATTCCTAAAGACTGGAACACAGCGATCATCTGCCCAATCTTTAAAAAGGGAAACATATCTAAAGTTGAAAATTATCGAGGTATTTCACTGTTAAACACAAGTTATAAGGTGCTATCCCTTTCAGTGCTAAAACGATTAGAAATATACGCTAAAGTCATAATTGGGGAATACCAGTGTGGATTTATAAGAGAGAAGTCAACAACAGACCAGATCTTTACTATCCGGCAAATAATGGAGAAGTACTACGAATATGATAAGGACCTGTTCATGATTTTTGTAGACTTCAAAGAAGCCTATGATAGTATCAACAGACAACAACTATGGACAGCTTTAAGGAATTTTGAAATCCCAGAAAAACTAGTCAGGTTGATAGAAATATGCAATTCGAACACATATTGCAAATTACGATACCAAGGGGAACTGTCACTACAATTTGAAGTTCAATCAGGATTAAAACAGGGTGATACAATGTCTCCTATACTATTTAATTTGGCACTTGAAAAAGTTATTAGAGATATATCAGTAAGCCACGAAATGGAGCTGAACGGCAAAAATGTAGGCTGATGACATTGTTATATTGGGAGATACAGAAAATGATGTAGTTAAGGCCACAGAGAAATTAATAGAATCCAGTCATAGAATGAACCTAAATATCAACGAAGAAAAAAACAAGTACCTAATAATGACTAGATGTCTAGTAAATAAAACAGCTCTAAAAGTGGGCCCTTACTCCTTTGAACAAGTGGATGAGTTTAAATACCTAGAAGTCAATATAAACACAAAAAATAATATGCATAATAAGATCCAATTGAGAATAAATAGTGCAAATAAAGCGTATTATGCCATGAATAAGATGTTAAGCTCTAAATTTTTGTCCAAAGGTACGAAAGAGAAACTGTATATTTCTTTTCTACGTCTGATAGTAATGTACGTATGTGAGACATGGTCTACGACACAGGGAGACGAAGAAAAATTACCTACCTTCGAAAGGAAAATCCACGGACCGTTTCGACTTCAAAATGGTGAATACGAGAAAAGAAAAAATAAAGATCTGGAAATGTTATTTAACAAGCCGAATATAGGACTATTCCTGAAGGCAAAACGCTTGGAGTGGGCTGGTCACGTTTGGCGAGCTGACGAAAATATTATAAAAAATGTCTTAATCAAAAATCCCACAAAATCGCGGCCAAGAGGAAGACCTCGCCAGAGATGGTTAGACAGGGTAAAGAAGGATATTTTAGATACTGACAACTCAAAACGAGATGACGCAATGGACCGGAATGGATGGAGAAACTTGGTGGAAGCATGCAAAAGGCCTTAAAAGCCTATATGGCATAAAAATTATAAATTATTACTTAATCACGTTTAACTGACTCGTTGAGTTGGGTATGTTAATACAAATTGTATCAAACTCGTCGAGTCTGATATATTTTGAAATTATTATAAAATTAAAAAAAACATACCTTTTTTGTAGCGAAATTATCACGTTACACGTTAGACCTCTCTTCTGTAACAGATGACTACTTTATATAGTATAATCGCGATTGTATAAAAAATAAATAACTCTAATGGAAAACATTTAAAATTATTTTGGGTTTTCTTTATTAATGCTTAAAACATCAGTTTCCAGAATTTGTTTTTTTAAAACGTTAATATTTTTCTTAGATTAAAAGGTATCTATTTGAAACAATATACTAACCTACATTTTTAATAAGAACTTTAAACGATTTATGATAAATAAACACAATATTTCCCAAATTTTAAATTTAAATAATTTCAATTTTACTGCTTAAATCATTTAAATTGTGTAAAATGCATTTAAAGTTTGATTAGTAGTTTAATACTAGTTCTAAAATAAAATTAATTTTCAAATTAAAATACGTCTAAATAAATTAATTTTGAATCACACAAAAAATTAATAATTGTTATTATACATTGTTCCATAAATGCTGACCCCAAATAGCTGGGAAAAAGGCGAGGAAGAAGATTAGGTTATACGATATATATTTAAAAATAGATAAAAAAATCCAATTGAGTGTACTTTCTCTTCCTCAGACTTCACATTTTTATGAAATATTGTAAATATTGTAAAATTAAATATGTAACTTTAAAGTATTAAAGTTTTAGACATTTTAATATGAAACATAATTTTACATAAAAATGACTAATTTCACTAAATATTGAACTTTGGATATTAAAGAAAATTGTAAGTAACAATTTTTTATTTTTTTGATATTTTAAGAATATAATATAATAAAATTTGTATTAAATTTAATACACATATTTTTGTCAATTTAATAAACATTGACAATGTTTTTACGATCCTGTTTTATTTAAACATAAGTATGCAAGTATATAAAAAAATTGTATGTTTTTTGTAAGGGCGTAGAAGATTTTCTTTATGCAAAGGATTTTAAAAAATGATCAAGGTTATAGAGTGAATAGATTTATTTAGCGAATTATTTAGTATTATGTAGCATTCCAGATGTTTAATTTATATTTCATTGTTCGTTACAGCTTACGTAATGTAAATAATATATACCATTATATATTATTTTTCTAGTGTGTAAGTGAGTTGTATGAAGTACAAGGTCTGTGACTTTTTTTGCTAAATATTATAAACATAAAAAGAAAATTATTTTTAAAAATATTATATTTAGCATAAAATTGATTTAATTAATAAAAAAAAAGTATCATAATAGACGCCGTGATATTTAAACGAAGAGGACTGTGCCAATTTAGTGTTGAATGATTTATATTTTTTGTACATATATACGGATAATGAGCCCATTGTGTTGAGTACGTGATGTTGCCAGTACAATGTTAGCATAACTTTCTACAACTATTCCAACAAATCATACTTGGACTTGTTGAAATTTGTTTGAAAAAAGTTTATGAATTATTTAATTTTAAAGATTTTAGTACAAATCGCATGTTCAATAGTACTATATATATCAAAAAAAATTTATATAGCTCATTTAACAATACCCATATACATTTATTGAACGTTTTTGGAAATTTTTAGAAAAAACTTCATAAATTTATTATATTTAAGGTTTGTAACAGCGTCAACTTCACAATTAACTAATTTTAAACGGTTCAATATTTTATATTATTTATGGTTATTCAGAAACTATTAAAATGATACGTATTTTTTATGTATTTTATTTGTTTGTCTATGAATATGTTTAGTTAGTTTAGCGCAAGTTAGTAGTGTACATAGATTTTTTTAATGGATGGGGCTGTTGATTTACAAAATAATATATTTTTAAATTTATGTATAAAGATTTGTAATATTTTATTTGAAAATTATTTCTGATTTCTTTAATTTCTCAACTCATTAATAATTTCTTTGACAATCAAGGGCATATCATAGTAGATTGGTAACATCGCTAATCCATTCAATCAAACCTTAAATCAAAATATATTTGTCAATTTCACATATAAAACACAAATAAAATAATTGTTTATTCTTTTCATTGTATTTCTGAAATATGTTTTTACTCATTTTAAATAGGAAAACATTCTTTCTTGAGTTGCTGTTGATAAGTGTACATAACATTTTTAACCCATCTATTCCGTTTAATAGCCTTTCATTTAGACGATTAAGTTTCAATTTTTATATATTTAGTTTATTAACAGTTGTGAACATAATAGTAAAAAATAATAAATATAATGAAATAAGAGATTAAAAATTAAAATAATATATGTAATTAGTTTTATTTAAATATTTAATTATAAAAATTCCATATAATATAAAATATACAAAATTATTAAAAAATTAACGTGTTTATTTAATTAAACAAAATATTAAAAAATAATCGCTATTTGAATAAAAAATACGTCTATTAAAAATCTTTAAAAATATTGCGACACTTAAAAAAATCTGTTTCTAGTTGAGTAGTAAATGATTCAATGTAAGGAATTTTAAACTAATTTTTAAAATCAATTAAGTCAAAAACTCTATGACTTCGTTGATTTTTTCCTGTCCGCATAGTATTATCTCTTTTACAATAGTTATAAGTTGTTTTCAAATTATTAAAAGCTACTAACGAAAAAAACTTAGTTTCTGATTCCTTATACCATTAAATTTTATAAACGCCACATAAAATTTACGTAATGCACCTTCTTTTATTTGAGTATATAATAATAAACTAAATGTAGTTAATTAATGTTGCTGAAACTTAATTTTCTTAATTTATAGTTGTAGTATTAAAAACGAGAAGCTAGCAGGTAGAATTCATTATTTGGTAGAAACTTAAAAATGTATAATCATAAAATTCACGATTATCAGTTTTGTATAAAATAGATGAACGAATTAATAATTAAAGAAGTATTTTTCGTTTTTCAGTCAAACTACAATTACTTTCACAAACATACTAACATCATTAATTCGAAGAACAATTTCCTGAAAAACTTTTTACCTATAACATAGTTCACATAAATTATTATAAATAAACGGATATATTTACCTATTTTTATTAAATGTACAATAGGAATGGGATTTTTACCCACATTTTGTTCATTCTTGCCTATGTCATACACCATTCGATGTTTTGATTTTATTTATGTAAAAGTATTTATTAATTCTTTCGTATTTTATTAATAAAAATAATAAGGAAAAAATTATATAGTAAGAGTGTGCTGTATATACATATATTGTTGTTTGAGTTTACTTCCTGAGCATAACTTGATAGGTTACAGTCACATACGGCATTAATAACCCGGAACGTTGGACTGTTAAGATTTCGATACCCAAAATATACGGGGTTCGTTAATTCGACGTCCTGCTCACATTGAATACAACGTCATCTACTTGTTTATATATATATATTTCAAACGGAAACGCACAAATGTGGAAACCACGTTAAATCGGTTTATTTTAAAAGATTGTTTGGTAACTTTAAGGACATACCTATTTATATTTGCTCCAATAAAACGATGTTTTTCGTTTATCCGTAATAAATTAATATATATTTTATATTATTATCAAATATACAATACTGGCTATAAATTTTTTAATTTTTTTAGAAATTGGTCTTTAATAGTACGTGAAGTATTTAACAAAAAACACTCGTATTTTTTAATTCATTTTGTCGGTGTTAACAACTAGGATTATTATTTATAATAATTTATTTATTAAAATACTTGTTTTCAAAATGTATTAGACTATCTAACAACTTATAAAAAAATTCCAAAACAAAATAATTTATTCCAAAATTTTAGGAAAATTACGATAAAAAATTAACTTTTAGATTTCTTTTATATATTTTAACATATCAAAAATAAAACAAAGGATAATAATTTTTTCTAACATTATTAGTGATCAATATATTTTCAAAAATATTTCAACGTTGTCGAATTTTTCTATTAAATTTTTTCTATCTATCAAAATTATAATAATCATGGTAATATTATAGAACAAAAAGTAAAGCGAATACATATATTATAATAAAATGATTGTTCAATTTCATACGAGTATAATATCGATTGTGGGTGTATGTACGAACTTCCCGTCTGTTATCGACAAGGGTAGGTGCCTGTTACGTTTTACCGAATAGAATATATAAAAGAAAACTCGTACGTTGTGCGCTTTTCGTAATCAGGTGTATTGTACTTTTATAAAAATTCGACAATTCGAATGTAATATACGTAATTACAACTAAAATCGCAAACACGATGACAGCGGCGACTATATAATACGTCGTCACATATATTATATAATTCGTAATGTTACGACATTCATTAACTAAAAAATGCAATTTAAGAACGATACACGCCGGTATACGAACAAGAAAAAGACAAAAGAAAAAAGGAAGAGAAAAGGAAGACGCGATGAAAAGTCGTCTTGTGATAACAAGCGTGGAAGAGACGCGCTAGAGCATACGGATATTTCCGATATAACTTTATGGCACGCTTTATCTACACCTCTGTACTCAACAGTGGTTAAAAAGTTATAATTACTTTTAGTGACTTTTTCCTTGAAAATTACTTTGTTTTTCAACTTTTTATTTTTTATAACTTATAAGCGTTATTTTTTGAGCCAACATAATTATTTATTACAAATTTATAAATTATTCGAATATTCGATATTATAGGTTTAACGTATATTATTACGCCAAATAAGTAGATAAGATTTTATCGTTGAAAATTTATTAAAACATCGATTTGAACCAACGTAATTAACAACCAAAAATAAATGGCGATTATTTTAGCTTTCTGGAAATATTGCACGTGTTATCACAAGGTCCAACCAATATGTTATTGCGATTTACTGTATTTTCTTGTTTGATTATTATTGTCGTAAAATGGAAAGAATTAAACTCGAAATCACGGGGATCGCGCTTCAGTGAACGGCCCGGATAGTCTCGTACATTATTTGTGCGCGCGCGTTGGAACGGAAGCTCTTGAGAGAGAGAGAGAGAGAGAGAGAGAGAGAGAGAGAGAGATTATATTTCCGAGGCTGGCCGCTACTGCCATGTTGTCGCACCATTTACGCGATCGGATATTCTCAGGTCGGACGCTAGTATTACTCGGGTCGGGTGTTCGACGACAAAGACGACAATCTGCGAGCATTTCCGAACAATTTTGCGTTGTGATATTATTATGTTACGTTTAATGAACATAATATCTGACGAAAGCAGCGGAAATCATAGGCGTTTTCGCTTATTATTCAACGTAATAACATTATTGGCTGTGAAAGCGAAGAACGAAAGCGTTCAGTACATCGCGCTGGTTTTATATAAACTACTGTTACGGTGCCCGAATTTAAAACCGCGATCGTAGGATAGACGTCGTGACATTACTTTTATAAAATGTGGCTGGATAGATTAATAGAAGGTAAATATCGGCGCAAATAATACCGACACGAGCAACCATTGTTATTACGTTGGTTCTTCGTCGATGAGTGTTTATAAGATCGTGTTTTTACTAGGTATATCTAGTACTTACCGCAACGGTTTTAATGTAAATTCGAAACTTTTTAGTAAAAATGAGTTTTTATGCGTCGCCTAAAATAAAAAGCTATCACGCGTACATAAAGGGAAAACTGTAGTTATTGAGGTGGCAAACGTTAATATAGGCAAATCCGCAGTAAGAAACGTATTTCTTTAGTCGTTCGTTTTTAATTGTTATCGTTAATAATGATAGCGGTTTGTATAGATTAGGATCGACAAATTCTTATTATTATTAATGGATGACGGTGTTATAACGAAAAATATCACATTGTATATACAAATCATTATTTGAACCCGATTTCGATTGGAACCTTTTAAAAGTCGCCAATTCATTCTACGGCGTGTGTATATTTGCTTCTGTAGTTGGTATCGTTATTGGAGAGACAAGTATAGCGTAAATATATTATTCTGTTTCGAATAAGGTATTTTTTTAGGTCAGTGAACAAATGCGTCTACCACCCTTGTATAATGCGTACACACAAAACGTTTTCATCTAAAGCGTGCAAACGAATGTAATTATAAAACGATTCTGTTTAAAGAAAAAATTATTTTTTTCTGATTTCTTTCATTAGGAATGCGTTTGGTCTGTACAAGCAGTTTTCTTTTCGTGTTAAACATTCTGTATTATACATATATATATAATACAATTTTAAAATTCATACGAATTCTTTGGAGTATTAATTTTAAAATTATATTTATTTGATTTCTAATTTGGAATAATTCAACAAATGAAATGCGTGTGTAATCACTGTTGAGTTCAAATACTTGAAATTACATTTAAATAAAAATAAAACGGCTTTATATCATGGAGAAAAAATAGGAAATTACATCTAAGGTATTTTGATGTATAGATAACATTTTAATAATTATTTTTACCGTTTGATGTATATTTTTTTGTATTTATAATTCAACGAATAATAATTATAATAACGCAATCCAAAAGAACGTATTGGTAATTTTTTTTAAAACAAACCTTATGCTTCAACATATAATAATTATTCTATTATATTTTGGGTCTTTCGCGAATGAACTGACACATTGACCAGATAATTTAAGTTTTAACATTTAAGGCAAAATATAAAATAATATCTTAAATTGTGAGTGCGGTAAATTGTTTACATATGATAATAAAATATGATACCAATCGAAATAATAAATCTATTATACACGACTGATTTTTTATTTTTAAGATTAGATTTATTTATTTAGATTTCTGTATAAGATAGAGATACAAATATTTTAACTAACTGATTTATTTAAATATTGCGTAACATTCTACGTAACATATAAAGATAAGTAATTCTGTTTAGATTGTGATCGAAACGAAAAACGTATCGAATTACGTTGACACCATATTATTATTTTTTGCCGATAAATATACGTACAATTTTAGGTTACAAATATACTCGACAAATTTTATAAATGGTCCTCCCATCGATAGAATGAAAATCGTACAATGTTTAAATGGCGAGGTTTTCGTGAATAAATTTCATAATAAAATATTGTACGACGTACCTGGTATATTTATATGATCACGGATCACGATATTATCAATTAGATTATATAATGTCGACAAAATATTGTTTACAAAATTATTCTCGTTAATTTCCGATACGTCGGATGTGTGCAGGAAGTCGAGGTGAAAGCATAGGTGTGAAGATAATTACATATTTTCAGACTTTGGGGTATTATAATAAAACAAACTTGATTCTCGATTTCCATGAAAAAAAAAACGTTAAAAAGATGTACTTATTGTGTAAATTCACTACATGAATATAAATGTGTGAATATACAAATGATTTCTGTATAATAAATAAAACAAAGAAAGGCTAATTTGCAAGCAAAAATGAAGTGTAATGTTTCTGTTTAGATAAAAAAAACTGTTCTCGGATCTGGCGTTTAACATTTGACCAGAAAATAATGAAACTATATAATAATTTATAAATCATGAAATACCTGAAATTTGTATTGTACATTTCCATTTGTTTAATATATTTATGTTTATCATATTACTAACAGGATTTGTTGTTTTTTAAAACATAAATATTTTTTTCTTAATTTATATTGGATATAAATATTTATTAAATTATATATATAATGGTCTTATCGCATTTGAAAAATTAATCTCAAATTACGTTCCATTATTTGTACAATGTATATATAAAAGAAATAATCCACTAAAATTCAGCTCGATTTTTATCAAAACTCATTAACGTTTACTCGTTTTAAATTTTATTCTTTTACAGAGATCGTTTTATGTGGTTTTAAAAATTACAAGTATACGGCTGTTTTTAGTATTCAAGCTATATATTTAAGCTTCATAGTTCATTTCGCTTTTGTATTTTCTCTTCATATTTTTACGACTAGCATTTTAAACCAGTGTAAATACCTACGGATTATTTTCAAATAAATGCGGCGCTAGCTGTTTGATGTCCCTTACACAGCTATCACACGCTTTAAATTTTTCAATATATTTATTTTTCATTAATTTACCACTTTAAAGCTAAAGTGATTGATTATGCGGGTAATAAAGCAATTATCTGCATTCATGAAAACTCAGATATTTCTTCAGAAAATGTACAATTACATCTCGACGAATATTATAGTAATATAAAAAATTAACGAAATTAAATCCATCTATGTAACATTTACTTTACGCAAAAAAAAAAGTTATTTTTTGTTAAAGTTAACGATGATACCAATGTTAACTTATTTAAATATCTAAACTACTCGGTGGCCTTTAAACAAATAATCATCTTGGTTACGTATATTCAAAGAATATTAAATTAGAGACTTAGTCTTCCTTATTCGCCTATTACTTAATAAAATTTATAAAATAATATTAAATAATAAACCCTATCGGAATTTATAACGTAGAAACTTTAGATTCAATACAAAACTTTAATATCAATAAAATATAAGGGCCTCGAGTCCTTCGACGATTTTCCATATGTACCTAATAATATGTTCAATAAAGATACTAACATATCTATCATATATGAACTAATCAAATGTAATGATATCTATATATGTGGGAATCAATATTATATACATATTTCGACAATATTCGCAGAAATCATAATTGTGGGAAATTATAACATAAACATATTTTCGATATAATAAAAATATCCACGAGTATCAAAACTGTGGGAACCGATAAAATAAGCACATTTCAATGTAACAATGTATAAAAAAAATGCACCTTAATAAATGTTAGAATGAAACCTGAACTCCTCGAGATACCGACCATAATAGCAATCCCATGACAAACACAGAATCAGTGCATTTCTTTTACACAAAATAGTTTACAACAATCGCATAAATATATCATACTAATGGGCACGAATCAAACAAATATGTGTTCATTAGTAAATAGAAAGTATCAAAAAACAATAAAATAATCAGTACGCAGAATTGTAAAACACATTACGCTAACATCAAAGAAATTTGATATGAGCCGACCACCACATCGCAAGATTACGACCGGACAGCTCGGATATAAAAGACCAAAATCACCTTCTAGCAGCAGCCAGTCAGTCACTTGGTGGATCACCGGATGATGTCTGTCTCCCCACGGGGGACAAACAACTCTCGTCTTCAACACAGTAACAGCGTGCGGATGCAGCCCAGCTACGAGTCACTAAATTGCAGGAGTCGGTATTTCAAGGAGCGAGGGTCATTCTCTACACCGGGACTTCTGCATTTATTGTTATTGTCAACCTTTTTCTTTCATAGTTAATTTTACAAGTTTTTCTTATTAAACACACTCACACCAAAAAAACCGTTCACGTAAGTGATTTAATTATTTAGTACTAAAATTCTTAAATAATTCTTGTATCTACGATCCCGAAGACAAATTACGTATGTCTAACTCAAAAATATGGTGAGTATGTCCGCTGGGACAAGGGAAAGGAAATACTTAATTACTTATGTGTATGTAATCAGGCACTATTGGAGGACGTATTTAAATTCTAATGAGTTATTACGTAAATTGTCTTCGGGATCGTAGATACAAGAATTATTTAGGAATTTTAGTACTAAATATTTAAATCACTTACGTGACCGGTTTTGTTGGTGTGAGTGTGTTTAATAAGAAAAACTTGTAAAATTAACTATGAAAGAAAAAGGTTGACAATAACAATAACTGCAGAAGTCCCGGTGTAGAGAACGATCCTCGCTCCTTGAAATACCGACTCCTGCAATTTTAGTGACTCGTAGCTGGGCTGCATCCGCACGCTGTTACTGTGTTGAAGACGAAAGTTGTCTGTCCCCCGTGGGGAGACAGACGTCATCCGGTGATCCACCAACTGACTGACTGGCTGCTGGTAGGGTGTAATTTTGGTTTTTTATATCCGAGCTGTCCGATCGTAATCTTGCGATTTGGTGGTCGGCTCATATCAAATTTCTTCAATGTTAATGTGTTTTACATTTCCGTATGATGATTATTTTATTGTTTTTTTTTGATATTTTTTATTTACTAATGAACACGTATTCGTTTAATTCATGTCCATTAGTGTGATGTATTTATGTAATTGTTATAAACTCTTTTGTGTAAAAGAAATACGCTTATTCTGTGTTTGTCGTGGGATTGTTATTATGGTCGGTATTTCGAGGAGTTCAGGTTTCGTTCTAATATTTATTTAGGTGCATTTTTTTATATATTGTTACATTGAAATGTGCTTATTTTATCGGTTCCCACAGTTTTGATACTTAAGGATATTTTTAGTTTTATATTACATCAAAAATGTGTTTACATTATAATTTCTCACAATTTATGTTTTCAACGAATATTATTAAATTACATAATATTGATTCCCATATATATAGATATCATTACACGTAATAACTCATTAGAATTTAAAAACATCCCCCACTAGTGCCTGACTACCTACACATAGGTAATTAAGCATTTCTTTCCCCTTATCCTAGCGGGATCATACTTCCCAAATTTTTGAGTTATTACACAAATTTCAAATAGATTTTGAAAATGACTAAATGTTCTTCCTAATCTTTAAATTGCTAATGTTTCATCCAATACTTTTGGAAAATGTTATTTTAAAACGGAATTAGCAAAAAGATTTTTTAACCTACAAGCCATTAGAGTTCCGTGAACGAATGGTTTTCTTCACGCGTTGGAATTATTTAATATTTTTCTTCTATTTATAAATTACATAAAATATCAAGTTCATTTTATAAATTTTATGCACAAATTTGATATTTTTTTAAAAATAATAATCATAATAATACAATTTATATCTATTTAAGTAAATAAATAACGAAAAAACAAATTTTTGTTTTTTGGAAATCTGATAGAATTTAGCGTAAAAGTATGATGGTACTATGTAGTAATTGATACATATGATAATCTATCAATAATCCATACAAATCATATTGTGCGTACCGAATGACTAAAATAATACTTCTAGTTCAGAGGTCACCTAAAGTTTTAGTTTAGTAATACAAAATTAAACTTCACGTTACGATTACTGTTTTAGAACGGATCATGAACGGGTCGTCGTTGGAATTTGTCGTCGAATCGAACTTGATTGGGAATGAGACTTACGGTGATTCCGTGTGGCCTGACAGCAACCAATTTGAACTGTCCTGGTGGCACCAATTAGCGTGGACCGCACTTTTTGTGCCGATGATTATGGTGGCCACGGGTGGCAACCTGATTGTCATATGGATCGTGATGACTAACAAACGGATGCGTAACGTGACTAACTATTTCCTGGTCAATTTGTCCATAGCGGACGCTATGGTGTCCACACTTAACGTATCCGTGAACTTCAGTTACATGCTCACCAGCAACTGGTCGTTTGGTACAGCCTATTGCAAGATCAGCCAATTCGTGGCCGTGTTGTCCATATGTGCCAGTGTGTTTACTCTGATGGCTATTTCCATTGACAGGTACGTAAACAAATTTATATTTTAATTTAGAAAACGGCATCGAAAAATTTCACGAATCGAACGTGTTTAAGACTTGTATTTACACTTATCGTATTATAAAAATGCGCGTAAGTAAATCGAAGGAATAATAGGTTACTTCGAAATTAAGTCGTTTCAAAAAATAAGAATCGCGTCGTCGATAAACTACCAGATTTCCAAAAGCTGGATAACAATTTAATCACTTAGAATGAATAACATTTCATTAAAACATTTAAATATTTAAATCTGTCAACCATTTTTGTAGGTCATTATTCAATTTTTTATTAAATATTTCGTTTAATGCTGAAAAATTGTTCAAAATGTGAAAATTAACACTGATTTAATTAAAGTATCGAAAATTAATTTCCAAAATAACCTAAAATGGAGGCTATTAAATCCCAATTTTTTTTTTAGATTTAAATGTGGTTCACTTTAAGTTTATTTGAAGTTTCGTTTAATCGTAAGATTTAAAACGATACAAACAATACATCGTTTCCGACCCTTTCAGGTTTTTGTAATGATAAATACGGCTCAATTTTCGGTTTATATCATAATTTTTACTAAAGATTTATTATAACGCCCAGGCAAAAAATGTCTAATTCTTATCCGTTATATATATATGTGTGCGTGTGTGTGTGTATGTGTGATAAATGGAATTTTTGGAACACTTAATGATTTAAAAAAGTAATAATAAAACATAACGATTTTTTAAATTTGTAATAAATAAGAACCCGTCATAGACGTTTATATTCAAATGCTGTCATCAACGTCAAGACGATAGTTTACATATCTTTGTGTAATTATAAATGTCAGTCTTTATGGTTTACCGTTACCAACTCTGTTTCTCGAATCGTAATCGGAATCACGAGAAGAAACTGAAGGATATGGTCGCCGCATTACTCCAAATTATATGCTTCGAAAAACTGCACAGTTTTCCTCGGAAAAAGTGAAAATAGCTTTTATTAAAATGAAAATGTTAATACCGTGAAAAGAAAAAACCGACGAACCTCATTAAAAAAACAAACAAACTGTACTGTATAAAGAAAAATTGTATTTTTAAAAAAGCACGTGTTTATATGTACTTCACACCCTACTTAATAACCCGCGGCAGTAAAACGTAACAAGAAATAATGGTGAAAATCGCGAGACTTCGATAATTTTAACGAGTCCATGAATCCACGGATCTGGCCTAACCCTAAAATATACGTTCACTGAGATCATTCTGTCGAAGGTGTTGGGTTCCGGCTTATTCTAAAATGGCGGTATTATGAGGGCTATGAAAAAATATGTAGATAGATCCTCAAAAGTTTTTTTTTATTTAAAAATAATAGTACAATAGTTAAATTGTTGTAAAATATTACGATTAAATTTAGATTTCGAACGATTTCAGGGATATCACGTTAATATATAAGGTTTATAATTATGAATATAACTTATAACTTAAAGAGTTATATTATATAACATATTGTACATTAAATTATGAGATAATTACCGAAATGTATTAATTTTTAATGTTACAATTAATCCTTATTACATATAATACGTATAAATATAAAGGTTTGGAAAATTCCTTCAAAAAGAGGAATTAGTTTTTGTTCGTTTTGTAAAAAAAGTTTTCTTTTTTTTAATATTGTATAATAATTTTGCTTTAACTATTAACAACTGAAGTTAATATATTATATTACATATTATACGTATATTTTACAATATTGCCCTTTCAGTTTTTGGGTATGAAAATAATGAAATACCCATCGTCTTGCTATTCAAATGTAATTGCTTTTACATCCGAATTCAGAACATAGATATGAACAGTCCACTAGACAACATGATGTGTGCGGTTGACAGCCTAAAATAATTTTTGGAAGTAGTCAAGGAAGACGTGTGGAGTTTATTGAACAAATAATAAACCTAAACATCTTGAAAAAACAATTTTACCGTGTTTTTGTCAATTTGTATTTTTCGGTTTGGTACGATTTGTATAAAAATACTGATTTAAGAGGATTGGAAGTAGGCATTTTCCGTTTCTGTTTAACCCGTACGAAACATAGTCATTTAAACGTTTTCTATTTCCAATTCACCGATTGGGTTAAAATAAGGAATCGAAAAATAGGTTTCAAATCATCGTGAAGTCAACGCGAAATCGACTTTTTCTCATTTTACAAAATCTTATCTGTATTTCGGAAGTAAGATTTTATATTGTATCCCGAACGATAATCGCGATTGGTGACATACGAAATTCGCATTATTATTTATATTTTACATAAACACCCTGTGTAACGCGAACAAAATAAAATTGTCTATACATGACTTTGTAATAAATGACCACTTCTAATGTTTTTTAATAAAAAAATATAAATATATATATATATTATAAAATTTGAAGAAAATTCATTATTAAATTATAATGGATATTAAGTAAGTACATTTGAAAATTATGTATAATTTTAATTAAATGCTAAAAGGGTTTTCGTTCTTATGTATCAAAGGAAATATGTGTAGGATCATTATAATTATTACTACGTTATATATATATATATATATATATTATGAACAATTGTAAAGCAATTTATTTTGAGAATTATAATTATAATTTTAAATATTTTTAAACATTTTAAATTTAAATTGAACAGTTACCCGGTGTTTGTTGCAAAATAAATTTGTATTTGAAATAATTATTCGTCTAGACGTAACTAAAATCCCATGGAAAAGTAATTAAATTTGTGGTTTTTAATTTATCTTATTCCCTTTTGTGATTTAAATTATTTTCCAAATGATAAACATTTTAGTTATTTCAAATACATTTAAAGAAGGCATACATATACAAGCATACAAATTGTTCAAGCAAATTGCATAAATCTAATACATTGTAATACTTGAAATATATATATACAATGCATAAATTAAAATATACGAATATAGTGATAGTTGAAAGGCAAAGTATTGATGTATTTATATATATTTAAACATATTAGGTATACTATAAACCATAAAATCGAAAAATTTCAAAACAAAGATATTCAAAGTGAATAATCATATGGTACTAACAGTAGAATCGTATTATTATTATAAAATCATAATAAAATAAGCGATCAAATGTATAACAGTAGCTTATAAATAATTTTGGTGGTTAGGTTAGATCAGGTTAGGTCACTCGGGATTTCAGGAAAAAATTATTTGAACATAGATATTGGAAAGCAATCATGTTTCGTTTCAATTAAAATTGCATACTAAACTATTTTGTACATAAAGTGATTGGAAAATGAAATTATGGGTCTTTGTTTAACGAAACATTTATTTTCAACGTACTAATTCATTTATTAATACCATGAGAAATCTGAAAACAAGATTCCTCGAAAAATGTAATCTAAATCGATTTTTCCACAATGTTTTCTTAGTAAATCTATTCAAAATGAATCAGACAAATTGAAAAATTGCCAATATTAAATTTTCGATTTTAATTACGAAAATGCAGAAAATGCTTCTAGAATAGAAGTCACAACAAATTTGTTTTTAAAATCCTTATCGAATTACTGGATCATTATGTACGTTGGAAGCGAGATATTTTATTCTACCTGAACCATCGCGTGGCGATGACGTGTATTCCGACATTATTACGGTGCACTCACTTAATGCTATTACGCCAAAAAAAAGAGTTATCTATAAACGAACTGGCAATAAATAACGGCTTCCAATCACTTTAATCGGCCAATTGATATTTTCTTGGTAATCTTTAATAAGAAATATTCGAAATTCGTCGTGATAATAATGTGCATGTGTAAATATTTATATAATATTTATATTCGAAATGATTTCGTTTTGTGTCGAATGTGTACGATAAAAAATTGTACGGAAGAGAGCAAAAATAAAATATATATATATAGTTATAATATCTCAGTAGAATATGTTTCTCTGTGGAATACATATACAAATGTAATATTACTGCACACAATTGTTTTCTTTATCGTTTGTGCAGTGTATACACGATTCCGAGTAAGAATTTTTTTTATGTTCTAATGTTTGTATCAGAAATCTTCTCCTTGTGCGTCACTTTTTCTCTTCTAGCGTTTTTACAATTTCACTCTTTAGACGCTATTGAGGATGACCAATAAAATATAATTTTTTCTATCTATCTATATATATATAAATAGTATTTTACAGAAAAATAAAGGAAAAAAAACGTGAAAAGGGAATATATTACCAGTTGATTCGTGTGATTTATAAACTTTCATAACGGTACTATACGCTTAATAAATTATGTTATCATTAAATCTATATGTCGCTAGTGCATAAAGTTATGGTTTGCTAGAAAAGCGGTGCCGTTATCTAGCGGCTGTTATATAACGTTGGGTGATGTCAACAAAACGTTGTCTATACAAATCATCGACGTAGGTTTCCTAAAAAGTGTCGGATGTCACCGTAACGTCAAATAACGGTGCCGTCAGTAGCAGTAACAGTTGTACAACGTTTTTTCACGTGTAGCGGTGTACAATTATTTAATACGATGAGTGGAAACGTGACTTGGACGAGCGAAAACGACGAACAGTTAATCGATTTTGTCAAAAATCACGAAGCTCTATACAATATCAAATCCAAAGAATTTAGATAAGCCCAGCTGAAGCTAAATTTTTCGGCATTAAAATGCAGATGGTGACGCACTAAAATTTGAAATGCACCCTCAGTATCATGATTTTTAAACATCACACTCTCCTCCAAACGATTTTTTTCGTCTTTTGATGACTCTTCATCATTCAAATATACTAATAACGCTATATCCAAATTGTCCATTTTCCACCAGCGCACGACCTATCGCTCGAGTGAATACTGAGTGACTACAATTGAATACGATCGCACTACTTTCTAGAAAACCATAGCTTTAGGATATTTTTTACTCATGTGCCACAATAGTATAGTCTAGAAAATAATTGTTATATGGTTTATATATAAAATGTAATTAACAAAAAATTGTTTATTTTCCATTATCAGATTACAATATGGCCGTCAATATTTTTTAAAACTAAATTCAAACGTATATATTTATATATTATTTTTCTAGTAAAGATCAATTAAAAAAGTATTTAATCCACGTAATTGTTCACGTTGTATACGAAAATGTTTCGTTTTTGAAATATTTCCAAAGCAAAACATGGATTTTTAACTATAAATTTACGGAACTTAAAAGTTCCGGATAATTTAATTAATTTTAATAACGGTAATTAAGTAAATAATTAAATAAGTTTATAATTATTTGTGCACGTAATTTCTTTTTTGTTTTAAATATAAAAAAAATAAAATACTTGAACTAATTTTGCGAATTTCGAAATGCATATTAAAATATCTTAAATACTACGTTAGTGTTTGTGAAAATTGTTTTTTATATATTATTTTAACGAACCAAATAAAAGCGATTTCGTTAAAAGTTTTTTTTGTTTTTATAACTACGATATATGTGTATCAACATTTTCGGAATCGAGCGAATATAAAATTTTTGAGGTACATCGACGTTCATTTTTTGAGACAATTTGTTTAAAATGTCGAATAATGACGGTTGCTGTTTAAAAATAAAAACTCGAGTTATATTTAACTTGAAATATCGTTAAAATAAAAAAAATGGATATATGGTTGTATGTATTTAAAATATGCTAAATATACGCATAATGGACTCCATCATTAATTGTAGTAAACTAATTAGCTCCATAGGTTACTATAAAAAAATTCCGACAGTAAAATAATCAGCCATTCAAATTCTCTAATCTGTATCTGATAACTATTTTCTTTAACTTATTTTTAAAAAAATGTGTATTCTTTAATATGTAAATATAAACGTTTTGACTTCATTCAGATAAGTTTTGCAGGTAGTATAATATAATTATGTATTCAAAATACTGATTTGAACATACTATAACTTATTAAATTTATTGTCTGACATTTAAATATTACATTTCACGTTAATTGTATACAAATTAAACATTATATATCTACAAAGTACATTTCACATATTTTATACGAAATTTTTAGTTTTGTTGGTAATTAATTTTAAAATTATTTTTGATCGTTGGAATGGAAAAAATAAAGTTATTTATTCAGTGTATACCGTACATTTTATCCTATAATCATCACACATCTAATTGAATCAAATTGATCGTATTAAAATAAATATGTAAATTACGAGTTCCATGATGGCATTTGACCACTAACGCCTGTCACCGAATTTTCTCAATTTCCGAAAATGTGAAGTGTTACGTGTACATGCGTGAAAATTCCATTTCGACTCGTACTTTGGGCCGTGAGATGAGATGCAGTGGATTTGTAAAATTAAACCTTTACGTGGTGGAAAACTTTTGAACATTTGCCGTTGAATATTAACGAAATATAAATTTATATATTTTTATTTTATTTTTTATTTCATCGCGTTTTGCAAAAATAGTTTTGATATAACGTGAATTCAAAAAGAGGGTTTTTATCAACTCGAACATGAAAAATTTCTCGATGAAAATAACGTATTTGAATTTAAAGAATAACCGGTCAGGATTAATGAAAAAATGACACGAAAAGGACTAATATATTCAATTTTTTTTATTGCGTCATATTTTGTTCCACTGTTTTTTTACGCCATATTCTATTCCACTGTTTTTTTTGCGCGTAACATGACATTATTTTGTCTAAACTATATAGTTTTAAACGAAATTATAATCATTTGGGTCATATTCAATTTGGATGGAAATAATTGTACATGCAAGTAGTTGAATTCTTCCCTAGTTTTTTATTATATCGTACTAAATCCATAAAAATATTCAACTCGTTCAAATTATTGATATGTGCATGCACAGATACAGGTAGTAAGACCTATAAAGGTAACCCTCACACTAATAATCGTTTACATCTCACAAAACGAAAACATTTACACACATTCCAAAATTTGCTTATTGAATGTTCTTAAAAAAAATTGCGTTTTCATATGTTGTTTATAGTTAATGTACTTATATATATATATATATTTCGTTAAAATTATTGATTTTTGACAATTTATTAAAATTAAAGGGTGCAATATAATTATTAACCATAATAATGAGATATTAAGTAATGAAATTGTTGTAATTAGTACGTATGGTAATATACATTTTGACAAGTCACCACTGGAGGCAAATTCTCTTGAGCTAATTATACCATATATAACAATATAATTATAAGACATTTTAAGTTGAAAATTTGTTCAATGTAATGTATTCGGGTCATTTTGGCTCAAATTTGTAATCGATTATTTGTAAAATCGATATCACGTCTATTGATATTACGACGAATAAAATTATTTAATAACAATTTTCAATAATGACATAAGGTATTTAAATTTTAGTGCTTAAATATTTTTAGGGAAATATTTCACAACACAGTGTAATATATATATATATATATATGTCAAATAACGTGGGATTGTGGTAAACTAAAGCAATCGATGTAAAGTGTTAGTTACTCGATTAAGTTTTACGTTAAATAAAGTTCGCTTAAAAGGACCTAATCATTTAGACAAAATTATTCATGAGCTTTTCTGTATCCAACAAACCAATGACATTAGATGAATTTATTCATTCCGGCGATAAATGTAATCAGTACTTAATTAAATTAGTTTTTATAATATATTAGACAGTTACATTATAATACGTATACTGCGTTGTATTCCAATATTGTTATAAGTTGAATACACTTGTGTTTAGTTTTTTTTTTTTAATTCCGTGTACTTACTATTGTATAAGAAAATCTTTATTTTGTGTATATTTAATGTAGATATAGAGCAGAAGTGTGCTTAAGGGAGAGGAGACAAAGTTGTCATATCATACCTTTAAGGCGAATTATTTCATTTGATTTTTTAATATTTCCGGGTTAAGAACAAATAATGTTAATTTAGCCTCATTTCAATCCAAATATCACAAATTCTTTTTATTTTTGCGTAATTTTTCTTTTAAAAAAGCCGAATCATAGAAATTGTAATTAAATTGGAAAAAGTTGTTACTATCCGATTAAAATTTCTCCCGAAATAAACATGTAAATTTTAACTAAAATGATACCACTGATACCGATATTTCGTAAGCTTTTTAAAAATACGTATTAAACATTTGTCAGATGTCATTAATACTAGTTTGATGTATCTCAAGACGCAGTTACATTTTTCAAATAATTTACACACTGCCGACCAATCTACATAACTTGATACACAATTTACAGAATTCGTTGTTGATAAGGTTAATATATTCCACACAGATCATTTCACATTTTATACTTGAATACAAAATCATTTAAGCACACTCTCTTTTTGGTTTGCGCTGGAGGGTTAAAATAAAGGAACCTAAATCATTACATACAACCTTTATTTTCAGACATAATAAATCTCCATTAGTTTCATTAAATAATAAAACTATTCTAAATCAAACACACTAGCAAATATTTAGAGCCATTATTTGATTTCAAACTTAACGGGGCGGAACGTATTCAATTGATTACTAAACCAATTATTCGCTTTTCCGAAATATTCTTTATAATCCCTAAAACGTTAATTTAAAATCTAAAATTTACTATTTAATTCAATATAGATATAATGATTCCAGTTATACAGGGAGCGCCAACAAATCCAATAATAAAAAATACAAGTCTTAGAATAAGGCATTCAGTCTCATTAATAACACACTTCGGTATATTGTGAATACTACTTTACATTTAGATTTGCATATATATATATATATATATATATATCATCATCATCATCATCATTCTCTCCTTATTCCCATCTATTTGGGGTCGGCCACCTTAGTCTTAAACCTCCATTTGCACCGATCTCCCACATCCTCGACTCACACACCAGCAATCCTCATATCCTCCTCAATCGTGTTTAGCCACATCTTCTTTGGTCTTCCTCTTCCTCTTCTTCCTTCCACACTCAATTTCATAACTGTTCTTACTGCTTCTGAATCTTCTCTCCTCATAATATGCCCAAACCATCTAAGTCTATTCTCCCTCATTTTATC
>JAIPRN010003241.1:0-22846 GCA_025469175.1 Geopemphigus sp. TES_GeoC_2020 | reverse complement strand
AATTTATAAACAATATATATATATATTCGTATATTTATTATTTATAACTATGTAGTGGTGATTTATCAATATATTCTATATTTATTTCATATTATAATTAATGATTATTGCAACAAAAGGTTGAATGCAATTGTTTGATAATAGTTTGGTCATTTAAATAAATAAAGGTCATCAGGTTGATATGTTTTTATATTTTCTTATATTTATATAAGTAAAACTTATATAGTCAATAGCCTTATGGGTGCTTAATTATACATGGATATATCGATAAATAATTATATTAAATTAATTGTGTTAAATGTTGAACCAGTATAAATAAAAGTTCTTGTTTATATTCCTATGAAGATTTGGCTTTCTATTAAAATAAGCTGAAATGAAGCGAACACGTCTATGGACAAAAACATTTTAATTACACAGCAATCAAAAGTGTTGTCAACAAGTATCTATTTTGTTAAATATTATATTAAATTTATTATATAAACTGATTAGAATTATTTTTATACAATAATTACTGAATAATAGACGTGTATCATAACAGATCTATTCGATAAGAAATATCAAATGAATAACATTGTATAATAAGGAATAAACATATTTTCTGAAAACTTAATACGACTTAAAACAAGTTTAAATTTAAAAAGGTTTTTAAATTGTATTCCTACAATATATAGGTTATTTCTTTTTATCGTTATTATTATATACTGATATACAAAATTAACTTATTTAAAAAGATTTAAAATTTACAAAAAAGGTAAAATTAACAATGTTTGTGAAAGATTTGAATACAGATTTGTTTATTTACCATCGTCGTATTTGCAAGTTCTTAAATAGTTTGAAACGTCAATAAAAATAATTTTCTTTTAAATGGACTGTTATTTCTTATTTAACAAGTTGTTTGAATAAGTATAAAAATCAGAACCTCAAAGATCATTGAATGAATGTTACATATAATATTAGTTTACTAGAAATAGAATATTTTTTATATACATAAATCATATAATATATTAGATATTTTATACCATTATTTTAGTTATAAAATTGTCATTTTAATATTAATTTTGGCTCAATGTCAAATCTGTTTTGTTATAGCGATTTAGGGCAGTGAATAATTGAACAAGTGCTGCTTTCAAATGCAAAATATTTATTAGGCTCACTGCTACATATTGTTAGTGATCCATTTGAATGTAGAAAATAACATAATACAGAATAATATTATACAGTATTATAGTTATAAGATAATCATTTTTGGGTTATGGGCCAGTATATTCATTTGTAGACATATATCTTGAGAATAATTACGCGATTATGGGTAATAACGTATAAAAATAAATTTCGGAATCCACAAATTTACGATATCTTTTCGATAAAACTGGAACAAATTTATCTATAATATAATTAGGACGATTTGTGTAGAACTATAAATTGTGTAGTGTCACAATTATCGGCCGTAAAAATACGTAAAACATTTAAGTACAATTTCTACGTTAAACTCTGACAATAAAACACATAATAATCAACTGTCCCAAATACGTCGAAGCTCGCGAGATTCTCAACACCTCTTCTACACTTCAACAGGCTCTCAAGAAAGAGAACACTGCCGTAATCGATACATTTTTTCATAATATAAAACTTAGCTGCAAATTGTAAATTCTCAAAATAACGTTAAATTTTTTTTTAAACATAATCTCTGTTAATATTTATTTTTATTTTCGTCAAGTTAATGTAGGAGAAAAACCATTGTCGTTAAAGCCTTAAAAAAAAATGTATGAAAAACGAGAAACGAACGAACGACGCTGTTATATAAATTAATATAATTAACGCGCGGCGAAACGAACGTATATTTAACTAGATGCGGGAAATAAATTATGGCATCAGCGACAACATCAAACACGCAACAGCGTCGATAATAAATGGCCGCGCTCAAATTAAAACGACAGTGGCGCGTGAACGCGACGTTCGACGCGACCGGTGCTGCGCGATGGCCACGTTGCCGTTCGATGTTGTCGGAAACAAAGAACAATTGCGCGCAGCAACGGCGGCAATAGAATTCACCGTGTAGTACACTGTACCGACACGCTCGCGGGCAACGGCGTTGTCGGCGGTGTGCGTGTGGTTAGTGACGGTGATTGCGGGTGCGGGCCGCCGTCACCGGTTTGAGAGACGACGGATAATTTGTCGATCGGAGCCGGTGTCGTTGGCTGCTGGTGCTCGGATCGATAAGAGCGTTGCTAGTCGCTATTGCGACGGTTGAACGATGCATGAGCGAAGGGAGGGTGGAAGTGAGAGAGCGGCAGCGTTTGGTTGGACGAGAAAGAAATGTGTGTGTGAGAGAGAGTGAGCGAACGAGTAACGAGTGAGTGAAACAGCGACGAAATATAAAAAGGTTCGGGGAAAATCGTGCATCTATGGTAACTCGGCGTGGAGCCATTGCGGTTATTAAGTGCGATGGTAAAATCCGTAAATGTGAGAGTGAGATAACAACAATCGCTTCTCGCTGGGTATATTTACTACCGTAAAACTGCGCAGCTCTGCGCGCTGGTGGTGATGGGTGCAGTGGTATGTACGTTACACGATGTTTGCTCATACGCACGCACATCGAAATGTGCGCGCTATTCACGCACGCACATCGTCACAGAATTTAGTTTCTGCTATCGTAAATGATGCCGTCTAGCGCGTTGAGACGACGTTGGTTTACATCGGTCGGGTATATAGGCGGTGGGAGGTGGAGGGACAATTCGGATATTGAGTAAGGCTACCGACACCGGTAGCGCTCGATTCCGTCATGTTCGCCTCCGTTCGTTGGTCGTCGTCGTCGTCGTCGTCGTTGCCATCGTTGTCATCGTCGTCGCGGTGTCCAACATCACCGCCGTGACGAATTCGCTTCGCCCGATCACTACGTTATTCATTTATCATTTTTCTCTCGTACCAACCGTCGTCGTTTCGTGGCCCACGGTCCGATCAACACTGTGCCCGTTCGGCCATCGTTTATTTTGTGCACTGGTCGTGTGTTTCGTTTTTGTTCGTCGTTATTTTACAGATATTCCGCGATATTTTCGTTAAATCTCGTTAACAACAATAACAATAACAGCAACAACAACAACGGCAATTCTGAAATAATTAATAACCGCGGTGATTAGTAGGAAAAAAAACCGCTTGGCGCGTGCGTGAGTGTGAACAGTTCGTCATTGGTTATGATCTGAACGTGCCCGAGAACGACTTCGACGATAGATGAAACGAACACGGAACTCGATTTGGCTCGTGATAATAACGGTAAGCGGGTCGCTGTCTCCGCGGGCCGGCAAATCTCTGATGTCGCGGCCGCCGCGTATAGGTTATGTTGTAAATATAAATACCTAACTCGGTTGTATCATTTTAACGTTGTCGCCGCCGCCGACTCGTCTCGTCGCTTCTGTCGACGGGCGCCGTGATCGTTCGACATTTTTGCAATACGCGCGTTTTTTTATATCGTTTGATCCACGGCACATTACGCATGCGTCGGTAGTTTTTGGAATTTTTTACCGTCAATTACGTTTTACGCGATTCGATTGTTAATATCGTCTCATCTGTATATATATTGTGTTCGTTTTGTTGTCTTCAGTCGGCGTGTCGGCATTAGTCCCATGAAAAAGGTTAATTCGCGTCACGTAAATTGGACGTCAAAAATTTGGCGATATTAGATGATTAATAGTAGTAGTAGTCTTAGTAGAAATAATTGGTGCTGTGATGCGGCGTATGAGTTTATACTCGAACGTATTTGCGTACAACTTAATTTTGAATGACGCTCGTGTACCATATAAGTTTCATAAGATCTCCTACTTGGCTTTCTGTACCTTTTCTCTATGTACAAGAATTGTGTGTAAATTGTTCTAGTAGTTCAGAGTTTGTGTGTATAAATACTGAAAATATTTCAGAACAAGATTCAATCACATAAATGTAAGAGTGATACATAATGTAATATTACGATCTTATCATTTTTATGCGTTACTCTTTGATTACGTTTATTTGTAATTGCGTTTTTTTCATTGTTATTTTGGTTTTTCGTCATATTTGTGCTAGTTTTGATCCGCATTCTTCGTACTTTTATCACTGTTTATTTGTTAACAAGTTCTGTAGTACTTATTTTGAAGATTTTGTTTAAAGATTCATGCTCGTTTATTAACTATGTAGAATTTTTTACATTTTCACACTTCACATTAATATGTTTATGTTTTGTGTGCATTATACATTGTACTGAAATTTATTTAACTGAAATGTAAATAAATCACATTTATCTCGTTGATTATATACATTTTATAAGCATAGATTTTAACATTATTTATAGTTGATTATTGATGTATAAAAATAATTTATTATTGTTTTAGAATTTGGTTTAATGGTTCTGACACGAGGGTGTGCTATGGATTCTGAAAAAAATAAGAAAAATGGAGTAAAAAATTCAGGTTGGTGATGTTTTACTAATACTAACTCATTATGACGGAATTTAATTTAATTTTATTTAATATTAAAGTTAAATAAAAACCGATATAAAATGAATATGCTTATTTAAATTTTAGGTTTATTGGTTAACGATTAAATGTATATAATTATTTATATAAACAAGAATAAAACTGAAAACGATTGTTATTAATCTAATATTTTGTTTATTAGGAAGAAATGAAAAGACAAAAACGAAAGCTGATAATAATAAATTTGCTAATGATGTAAATGTAGAGAATAAAGGTAATTATTTTATTTTGTTTTTATAGGTTGTGACCCCTGTTTTTCTTATTTTCATTTATCTAACTAACAATGTGGTAAAATAACTAATTTAATTTAGTTAAAAACATTTTTTCTAAATTTAAAAATTAATATAACCTGTGTTTTCTCATTTTTTTTTACATTATTGTTTTAAAATGATATACACGTCAATTTTAAGTAAATTATCTAAGAATACAAAATGTCTTTTTAAAATTATTTGACGAGAAAACGCATATGAGAATACTAAATTTAGCTATTAACTTTGTTAAAAATTGTTATTTTACCCATGGAGTTCAATATTGGAATGATATATTTGTGATAAAAATTATAAATTAATAATTTATAGTATACATTAGTATATTAAGTGATCAAATTATTTATGTTTATTAAATATTTATTATTTATATGATAGATTATTTTTAGTTTAGTACTTAAAAATACCTATAATATTTATATTAAGTATTAAAGTATTAGTTATATTAATTTAAATATAAAAACAATGTTTATTTGAAAATCAGTAATGACTTTAAATTGTGAACTGATTATCAATATTAATATTTTAGATTTTTAGCAAGAAAAATTTTACAAAAATGTTTCCCTTTTATTTGTTATTTATTTAAATACATTTTTAAGTAGTTAATTTTCTAAATTCTTATGTAATTTATCATGTTCCTTTATTGTTAAAACAGCTCATATTTTAATTATATCATAAAAAAAATTATAAAATGTATAACAATTATATCATTATTAATATATAACTTTAATTTTGTTAAGAAGAAGAAAGTATTGTACCTGTACCATCAGAATCTGTAGAATCACCATTTAAAGTGACTTTAAAAAAAACTAAATCATGTAGCAGTACTTCTTCAAAAGAATCTAGAGAATCATTCGAAGTAAGAAATTTATGATATATTTTAGTTTTGATATCAAATTGACTTACAAACGTAATTAAAATTTTGTTTCATTTATATCATTTTTTGTATTTATTATTATTTAGTTGATTATTTATTACATAATTTAATATTCAGTAATCAGTAATTTCAATAATCGTTAGGAACTAAATAAAAAAAATCGGTTCTTGCAACTTTGTGTAATAGCAGGAAACTCAAATGTTTCTATTAAAATAATGTAAATTATATAACATTATATTTTGCTCATTGATGAAAATTAAATGACTGCATCAATTTAATCATAGAGGATACTAATAGATCAAGATGATCAATAGATAAAGCCTTTGTTTTTTTAAATTAAATTGGATGAATATAATGTAATATTCAAAATATTGATTTTGTAAATTATTAAAAAAATATCTTTCTTGAGACCTGGCCAGATTGATTATAACCGTCTGTGTGGATAATAATGGCATAGAATTATTGTTAATAGCAATATTGATTACCAATATTTAGTTAGTACTTATTACATACAAAATTGACAACATTTGCATAATACAATTTAAATATTATTTTATTTATATTTTATATTTTTTCGAAAATAAATAGGTTATAATTGGCTGTATAATTAAAATACTGTTCTTTATTTTGCGATGATCAATAACTAATTCATTTCGAACTCTAGACTGATGCAAGTGACACTGTTGTACACAATATACATATACATATTTTCTAATATTTACTATTGAAATTTTAGATTTTAGTATAATATACATTCATTATTTTACAAAAAATAAATCCTAAAATTATTTTATTATTTTCTCTAAATTTTATAAATAAAAAAATAAATATAAAAAAAAATAATTTTGTAGAATGAAATTTGTATCAATTGTTTTAAATTTTAATATATGTATACAAATACTATTCCTGATTATATTATTTTCATAGTATATAATTATCTTTTTTTGTTTTGGCATTATTTTATTTCTGTTATAGGATCGCAGACATCTTGTATATTTCTATGCTATTGTTTTATTGAGGTTAATGCAGTAGTGATTATTTTAATTATAATATTTTGTTATAATTTATATATTGTATTTATGAGTAGAATACATTCTGATTATTATAAACAGTAATAACAGTGTTTATCAATATGACACAAATAATGGTTTTTAAAAATAATATAATATAGGTTATTAAAGTATGAGAACAAATAAAAGTAAAAATCAGTATCTTTAGTAGTAAATAGTAAAAAAAAATTATAAAAATTCAATCTGTGTACTTTTATGAATAATTGTTATTTTTTATTAACTGTGTCTTAAATTATTTCAGATTGTAAGAAAAAACCCACCTGTGTCTGCAAGTAGTGATGATAGTGAGAATCAACAAGATTCTGTAAATGAAAATTCTAAAAAAACAGCCGAAAATGAAAAAGAATCTGAAGAAGAGTCACAAAATATTATTAGCTCTGGCGAGGATGACGAAATTGAAATATTATCGTCAGATAATTCACAAGAATCATTTGCAGAAAGACCTAGTCCATCTGTTGTAGCAGTTAAAGATGAACAAAATGTACCCATAAATACAGTAATGGACTTAAAAACAGAAGAAAATACCTCTCAAAATACTACAACGGTGAAAAAAGAAGAATGTAAAGTTAAAACATTGAAAGAGGAGTTATTGAAAGAAGCAGACATTGAAGGTGAAATGGCTGTCATAAAAAATAATAAGGATAAAGTATCTCAACCACAAAATGGAATAGAAAAGAAAGAGGAGACAATAGAGCAAAAATTTAAAGTTAATGTTCGGTCTTTAGATGATTTAGTAGATCATCACACTGTTAATCTAATTAATATGAATACTCATGGACAGATTGATGGCTCATCAAACTATTTATCTCAAAATGGTACACCATTCCCAACTTCATTTATGAACATACTGTGTGATGTTTGTGGATTACGTTTTGATTCGTCCGAATTATTAATTGAACACAAAACAGCAATGAAACATTTCAAATGTTCATTTAAAGAATGTGAAATTGTGGAATTATCAAGTCAACAAGAATTAGTAGATCATCAACGGTTGATTCACAATATTTTACCATCTCCTGTTCAACAATTAGCACATCAAGTAAAATTACATTTTGATAATTATTTAAAATAGTTAATTTTAATATATATATAATTTAAATACCTCATCATCATCATCTCTTTTGCTTTTATCCCATCTATTTGGGGTTGGCCACCTTTGTCCTAAACCTCCATTTGGCCTGATCTCCCACATCCTCCACACACACACCAGCAGTCCTCATATTTTCCCCAATCACATTCACCCACTTATTCTTTGGTCTTCTATCTTTTCTTTCTTTAATATTCATTTCCATAACAGTTCTTATTGCTTCCGTCTCTTCTCTCCTCATAACATGCCCAAACCATCTAAGTCTATTCTCTATAATTTGGCTACCTGATATATCTATTATATAATAGATTAGAATAATATATTAAAAAATTTATTTGTAAGTTATATGTAGTTACAATATACGTTAAAATTATCAACTATAATAACCTATAAATGTTGGGCTTGAAGTGTGAAAATATTAATATCTGTCCTTAACAGGTTGACTACTATGAATACCATTAGTATTCACTATCTCTTTTATTAGGTTTTACAATTTAAAATAAATTTGCCATTATCATTTTGAGTACAAATTTTGGTATTTACTATATTTAACCTACAACAATTCAGTACCCATAGTGATTCTCACATTATTTAACAATTTAAAGATTGAAGGCCATATCTAATATTCATTTTATTAAAAAATATTCGAAGTTCAAAAAAAATCAAATGAAACTGTACAATTGTCAAAATAATTTTTAAATACTCGTTTTGTTAAATGTATTTTGTTTATTTTAATTGTCAATTTTATTAGAAAAGTATTCAAGTAAATTATTTTGTAAATGTATACATTATAAAAAACTGTTTAAGCAGTAATTACTTTTGATATTTTTTGAATCTTTAGAGTATTTGAGCTTATTGTATTCCATCTATTTCAGCCATTTTCTTGTAATACACATTGCATTTTCATATTACGTTCACTTTTATGTTAGCAAGCTTTATGTTTTCTTCATTATTTTAGACTTTAATTAGTTCCATCTATTATTTTGTCGTGAAATTCAGTTATACATATTTTATTTTTAATTATAATAGTGTGCTAAAGAAATTGCATTGACTCCATCAGTTATTGTATGTATAGTGGCAACTCGATAAATTAGATTAATTGTTGTCGTAAAGCATTCTGATAATCGATTGTATGAAGAAAAGGTTTTTATACATTGCATAATATATAATGCTAGGTGTTTATTAAAAACCACATACTTTTCAACAAAAATCAATGTTTATTAAGAAACTATCAAGGGATACATTTTCGAACATACTACATATGTACCTATGTATTTATGTACATACATATTTTCTTAAATTACATATCAAAATACTGCAAACTTAACCATTAAATAAAATATGTACATATGTATGTTGATAGTTTAATTTGTTTACAATATTTGGTAATTTTCACTTCGTAATCATGATTTAACTTGTATAAAGTTGTTTGATCGCAGTTGGTAGTTTAGATAATTGTGAGTCCACATAACTAAGAGCTGGATAATTGAGTCTTTACTGTATATACAAATATGATAAATATTGAGGAGTGGTGGGCTTTATTAATATCATATGCTTAATAAAAATATACACGCTACATTATTCACGTAAAATTCACCAACTAATCGTTTAAAACCTAGAAATAAATTTTATTAATAATATTAAGAATTTTTAACAAAATTGACGCAAAATACTAAAAACGTTAATATAAATTTATGTATACATAAAAATGAATATTTCTGTTTATCCCAAATGTAGTATTAATTTTACATTATTAAAATGGAAAACTTTTATATATTACTATATTTCATATTCATTGTGAATAAAGTTAAGAAATTATGGAAATCTGAGGTGATGGTACATTAGAGCTGCTCTATATATGATTAATGTGTGTAAAGTTATTCTTATAATTGGTTGACCTAAAATTTTGGTTTTTTGATTATTATTTTTTACTTTTTATGTATTATTGAAATTATTTGACTAATGATAAGGTGAGTTTGGCAATTTATACCAAAGTATTGGTACAATTGAAAATGGCTGCGCCATTTTACTCAACGAGAATCATATTTTAACATTGACTAATTAGGTATATTTGTTGAAACTACTTACAAAATTGTTTCCCAGAACAATGCATAGCTTATGACAAAATTGTGCGCGCCATTTACGAGTGGTGGGTCGTATTACCTAGATGCAGCCGGAGGAACAAGTAAAATTTCTCATTTCACACTTTCCGTGACGAAAAATGATTGTACCAGCAAAAGTCTGGAATTGTGGCGACTCTTTTGGATGGTGGCCGACAGCATTCAGCAGTGGACATTGTCATTGACTAGGTAAATCACCGAGACACCAACGATGCGCAATATCGATCGAAATTCCGGAATAAGTGAAGTACTCTCCAACCAAGTCAACTCGTTACATGTGACGAATGTGCTACTATGATACATGAAAGAGGATTGGAAACGCGGCTCGATCGTACATCAGAAGATCGAGGAAACGAACAGCTCATGCCATTTTATTGTTTGGTGATTTTCGACAAATTTTACTTATTATATTACGTTTGACACCGCCCGCTGATGAACTTATTATAACGCACATCTCGAATCGTCAATTTTATGGCGAGACGTACTGAGATCGACTTTGAGTATCTACACGCTTGTACTACCGCGATTTGATGCATCCGATTTACCACGACTTCGCAACAGTACCAACCTTACGGTGAAAAAGATTATTAACACTATCGTAGCATTTGTTCCGACAAAAATTCAACAAAAATCATAGGACGATCGCTATAAGTGTGTTGTGGACTAAATTTGGAAAATCATCCACCCTTTCCACGTGGAAAATATACAACTATGTATGTACAGACATAATTATGTATGTAGCCTATTGACGTGGTGGAAAATCCCGATTTATTCGTATAAACATTGGATGGAGATGCGAGGTCAATAAATATACTATTTTTGGTTTATATTGTGTATTCGGAAGCACTTCAATAAACAAAATAAAAATCTAAACACTTTGAGGGGCATTGTAATGCATGTTGTATTCTGTTTTTTGTAATTAAGATAAAAAATACAATCTGTATAAGAATACAATAAGTACTTGTGATAAAATATTTAAAAAGCTTAAAGAAAAAAACAGACTTGAGAAAAGACAGCCCAGTAGCGGAACTCCTAAGTGACATTACTACCTAAGCCGTGTTTAGTTGCTATTCTATGAATAACTTTTATAACAATATTTTATTTTAAGAACAAATATTTGTTTTTCCCTCTTATAGTAAATTTTATACATTTACCATGATTTATGGGAGGGTATGGACTGTTGATTTTGCTTCTCTGTATTTGATAGTGCCTACGTAGAATTAGGTGCGCAGTCAACTTATCGTTGTAAATTAAGTTCAAAACGATTATTATTGAAATTTTATGATAAATCTTCGACGATTTATTACGTAGTGAACAATGTACGTTATTTTAATTAAAAATAAAAAATAATGTGTACATACCATTTACTTTTATAGAATTAAGTGTAGTTTTTGACTTCGATTACATATTTAGCGGGTTAGTCAAAAAGTAGTCGTAATTAAATTTATGTCTTATTGTTTTTCAATTTGAATTTCAATAATTATTGGTTTATTATTAGGTTCAGCGTCTACCTGTAATGGGTTTTGACCAACAGTTGCAATCTGGTGTACCACCTTTACCTGAGAATTTATCATCATCTAATGTTGTACCAAACATGTATACACAAACATTAAGGATGCCCAATCAACCAGTACCTATGCAACGTACCATGCGGCCAATGATAAGGCCAGCCATGCCATCCATTGTCTCTGGAAGAGGACGAAATGTTCAAAGAGCACGTATGATCTGAATATTCATAATTTGTAGGTCAAGTAAACAATTTAGTGAATTACTTTTTTAGGTGGAAGACCTTCTATGAGTCCTAATGTTGGAAGAGGTGGTGGAGCTATAAAAAGACCTGCGTCCACCCCCTTAAAACGAACTCCACCACCTAAACGTGGTACACCTACTGACAGGTTTGTAGTGGCAATATCATAATAGTGTTAAATATTGTAATGCAACTCGTAGTATTATGGTTAATTTGTTTTTTATTTAGAAATTCTTATACAAACGTTATGAAGAAGTCTCCGCAAATTGTTAAGTCTATATCCGAATCTCTGACCAAATCTATTATATCTCAGTCTGTGAATAAACCATCAACCAATCCTAGTCAGCAAGATGTTGTTAATTTATTTTCCAAACGAGGACTTACTATCAGCACGGTAATTTATATTATAATTTTTAGAAAATTTAGATGGTAGCAATAATACATTTTTTAAGAAAAGGTTGAAATTAAAAAAATTAAATTAAAGTTTAAGATTTTGTTAAATATTGATAGTTGAAACCAAATAATATAATATTAAATCGAATGAAACTCAAATAAATTATTCATATTTTATTATTTAATTAAAGAATTTTTTACACATAAATAAAAAAAAAGTAAAATTAGTATATATATATATATATATATATATATATATAGCGCGCTAACAATTAACGCCGATCTGTGATCGTCACTAGCACTTATATTTAGATATGTTTATAAATAATAAATAGCTATAAATATAAATAAAAGACTATTGCCTTCATTGATATAGGCAATGGTCACTGCCGATCACGGATCAGCACACGTAATATGTTGTCAAAAGTTACCCAGTGTGTGGCATTTGACTAGGAATATAAGCGCAGAGGTGAACTTGTTAATTACATTTTTTTTTTGGTTTTTTTTTTATTTTAAATTTGGTCTAAGTGATAAAAAAACTAGTTATTAAAATTTTTTTATTTAGGGCTTATTATTACTTTCAGTTTTAAATTTCTATTAGATAAATATAGAATTATGCTGAAGAAATAAACATTACAATTAATAATAAATAATAATAGATAAAAGTGATTATTTTACTATATTTGTTAGTTTAATATAATACTATAGTAATAGAGCATAACATAAGCTTCCACATAATCGAATATTTTTGATACGTAAATATATTTAAATTATGTTTAGGTGGATTCAGGGAATAATATCAGTCTTCCTGCTGGACTTAGTTTGAATTCTGCTGTGTCTATTATACCTACATCACCACTTAAAGTACCTAACCAAATGCATCATAAAGTTACTCCTATTAAGGTAAACTATATATTAATTATATACTAAATAAAACGTAACATATTATATACCTAATAAAATATAACATCATTGATAAATATTTTCAATGAAGGCATTGTAATTTTTGTTTAGAATTTTAAAATTCATTTTGGTTTTAAATTATTTATTACAACATCTACAATTTATGTTGGCCTATTATTCTAATATCGGAGATAATGGGTTCCAAAAATGTATTGTCATGTATTTTACTTGTAAATATACTTTTCAGACCCTTAGTTTGTCGATATTTTAATGGTCACCATTGGCTAAGATAGATTGAATGGGTTATATATTGATTAGTTTTAACCATTATGTGTTTAATTATTGAATATTTGGAACAATTTATAAGTTAACATAGAGTATATATTGTTATTTGTTTAATTATTCTAATATTTTCGTAAAGAAGTTGTACATGTAAGAAACAAATTGTTGAAAAAATTTAAATGTCTACATATTAATATATTTTTATTGTAGAGCCTTGACACTGTTGATTTAACTGGTCCAGACAAACCAAGAGAGAAAAAGTTTTGGCCTTGTGAAATATGTTCAAAAACATATACAAGTGCAGAAACAATGTATGAACATATGTCTATTGCGCATAAACCTGCGTTATCATATAAGTAAGTTTTTTTTATAGTTTTTCAGTTCAAATATATATATTGATATTTTTGTAATTAAATATTATTTTAATGAAGTATAATTATAGTAATGTTTGACATTACGTTTTATTTTTTATAATTTAAATTCTGGTTTTGTTTGTTATTGTTTATTTAGTTATAAACTATATTAAGAAGTTATTTAATTCCTTTATGTACATTTTTTTTCGTTAAGCAGTTAAAAAAATCTGTAATAACATCGTTTAAAATATATGATTATGAAACTAAATAATTCGATATTTTTTTGTTAGTTTATTGTTGCATTAAATAATGAACATGAAAAATGAAATATGTTGGTTTATGTGTAAAGTATCTTTAAAATACTGTTAGGGTATGGAAGGATAATTCCGAGCCAGTGTGGGTATTGCCAATAATGCAAAAAAAAAAAATTGTACAGAAGGGTACTTATTTATAAATGTAATATTAAATACGAATTGTACTCTTCTATGTAAAAAAATAATTTGTTATAGTTGCTTTAAAATTATAATTTATAAAATGCTCCTTTTGTTTGTTATCAAAATAACTTTATAAAGTAGAACTCTTTTTTAAAACTAGTTTTTATACAGAAAAATATTGAAGTTGAAATTTAACAAAAAAATTGAAGTTTAATGTAACATTTAAGTGTACTAATACATATTTTGAATAATGAAATTCTGTAACTAGGTTTCTAGGATATAGTATTTTAACTTAACATTAGTTTTAAAAACACTGGATAAATAATTTTTATTTCTTTGTAAACTTTTTATTGTAAATTTGTCATTTAAAAAATAATTAAAATTATTTTTTAATTTGAAAGTTACAATACAGTTTACTATTAAAGTACAATTGACTAATATCTTATTTTGTTTTATTCATAGTTTAAGTGTTTTTATTATTTTTTTATCGAAGCAATCTTACAAATTTTATTTACGAAACCTTTAAATGATTCAAATCCGTAATATAATATTGTTTTCAAGAATATATTTTTCTGATTGGTTTTTTACAGGTGCAATTTGTGTTCAATGAGTTTTCAAAATGCAGACATATTGAACCACCATAAATTGTCATGTCACAAAAAAGAAGTAAATTCCAATATTCCATTTGTGATTCCAATTTTAGATTTCACCAATGCTGGAACAGTTTCCAAGTTAAAGTCAATGGGTGTTACCAATTATGTACCGGTTGCTCAATTGGACAATCATGGTGGTCAGTTTGGTGTGCCAATTATGAGCGTTACACGTCCAGGTTCTGTAGATGGTTTAAGGTTTTCAAACTTTTTTAATCTAGGGTGTGTGAGAAAAATTTAATTACCAAGAAAAGACTGTTTGATATAGCATTTGTTTTGGTTGCAACATTGTATTTCACCAAACTATGTTACAGTTTTATGTATTTTATTACAAAAATCTAAGCATATTTGTTTAATATGATATGCTGTGTGTATAATGCTTCTGTATGACAACTATACATTTTATTTACTATTCGGTTATTCATTTTTTTTTTATCGTGTAAGATTATCATTTACATCAAATAAGCTGTGGACTTATTATTTTTATTATTATTATGGATTTTGTTATTTAATATGTTGATTTTTTTATTTTTAACTATTAAATTTAAAAATTTAACGCGACGATTAAAAAGTATACTACATACATTGTTTTGTAGAATTTTAAAGACTATGATAAATTATTATCAAAATTGTATTAACGAATATTTATCATTATGCGAGAAATTGATTTTTATAGGTCAAACTCTAGTTTGTTTTTTATTTAGAAACTTATTACTTCTTGTAAGTAAAATTATGATTTTAATTAAAATATAAGTAATTTTTATTCAAATTAACGATTTATATTTTTAACATTATCACATATGGAGGAACGAGATGCTGATTGCTATATATATCTTATCAACTTTTGTTATTTAGACAGGGACATTGGACATAATTTTAGTCTTTGTTTTCCCAAATACTATTTGAACGTTTATGTATTTGTGTTTTTTTTTAAAGAACACACTGTATGCTACCCCTTTGTTAAAGATTATCCTCGCGAGTGGCATTTTTAATGTACTTTGAATAAAATTATATAATACATTTTTCGGCTCGAAATAACTGTCGCGTTTTATTTGGGAAATAGAAAATGTCAAAATTAATGTAAATAAATATACGCAAGGAATATGATAAATTATAATTAATACGGATTTGAATTTTTGAAAATAAGTACGTAATTAATTGGATACCTTTGAAATTTGGCGAACATATGATTACAATTTTATGCACTCAGATATGAAAATAGTAGGATTAAAGTTGTTCTTCCAACACTTCATGGTTGGTGGAGTAGCGATTTTTTTTCGAATCTAGTAATTGAATCCCGAACAGCCCTTCCGTCCACGAATTTACCATTGTTTTTGTTCCCAATAGAAAACATGTCGAATTGTGTGTAAGATTGTATTTGTTATTGATATTCGTGGCAGAGTCGATCACGTAATTAAAATTCAAACACCACACGTACGTATCCTACGAATCGGAATAATTGTAATTGAACGGACTTAAGTAGCCGGGTTCGCTGCGAGGCAATTTATTACGTTTATTCAGTCTTCGAAAATAGGATTCGCGTTGTTTAAAATGTCATTGTTGGCAGCCATTGAAGCGTAACTACTTTTAATTCGATATTCTTTCACGAACGTTCGTTAACCAAATAGTTCGTATGTAATTAGTATATAATAGTGATGGTCATTTGAGACAAACCACGCATATCTACGAAACAACTATTGAAACATTATTTTTAAGCGTTCTTTCTTTGAGTTTAGAGGGAACGTGAGAGCGGGGATACGTACGCGTAATTTACAAGGGTTGTATTTGATTATATTATAACGGAGCGATTTCATTTTCTTCGCAAGAATGATGGTCTCCGTTTCCATTGAGAATTGTGTTAGAATTATCGCTGTTGATGCAATCGACTTTTACAACTCGACATCCGCGTCGAAGCAAATTTTAATACTTTGGCATTGGCGCAACTATGTTTGGAAAATACTAAAATGTCGTCCCTAACGCGTATTATGCGTCACCGTGACGTGGCACGCACGGTATTCAATGGAACGTTCTATTTATTTTCGTTATTACGCGGAATAATAATGTAGGAGTCCCCGTGAATTGGCCATCGGGAATTTCCCGGTTTTGGTTTCGTTCATTATAACTACAGGCGTTCTCAATAAAGTGTTCGTTTTGTATAGAAAATATAGTGAAGTGTTTTTCGAACGTAGTTTTTATCTCCGACCGTAGCTGCTAAATGTTAACAAAAAAATTCGGTCTTTAGTAATACGCGTAAATATAGTTTCATGTGCAGCTTAAAATGCCGTAAAGTTTGCGTAAAAGATAAACAATAAACGTTACCGAAATATGCTCGCATTTCCGGTAAAACGACTTCTAGAACTCGAAATAATATGAATTAGCGAACTACTACGCAGTGCGCGTAATACCGTAAGTATAATACGTTATTACACGAAATGTCTTGGTCATTTGGAAAACGAATGGTTTTCGTACTTTCAACGTAGACGTGCAAGGTTTCAATGCTATAAAAATAAAACCATTAACGAACGAACTCGTGTAGACTGTTTGCTATTTAATTGCCAGCTTTTTAAAACTCGTGCTTCGATTATACGCAACGAGTATATATAACAGAAGCTCAAACGGATTCTGAACACAAAAGTGTTTACTTTTGAAACGCGTAAAACGTCGACGTAACCATCGTGTCCGTGTTCATGTTATTCGTAAGTTAAAATACGTTCATTTGTTAAAAGCAGATATAGATTTCGAGTTTCTATGTGTGTGTGTGTGTGATACGCGATTTAGTTATAAAAGCTCGTACTACATACCTACAGCGAAACTGTCCAAGACGACCCTTCGATAAAAAGTCCTTTACATAAAACGGAAAGTAATTTCATTACATAATGTCCAATAACATGTTTGATGTACATTTACTCTCATACAGTTTTGTACAATTAAAAGAATTGTTTCTTCCATCCGAAAGAAGTTCGTCTTAGAGAGGTTCGATTGTATTTATAATTTACAACAGCACGAACCGTTTTTCTTTATTTAACGAGTTTTACGAATCAATGTGTAAAGCCAAGTTGGACAAGTTACTTTTTATTTAGTTTAAGTTCAGTTAATTTGGAAAAATAATTAACTTAGTCAGGTTAAAATGTATTTTTGAAAAACCAAGAGAAAAATGTAACTTCGTCGAGTTGATTGAAAAAAAAACTTAAATTTAAGTTAACAATTTATAAGTTACTCGAAAATGCTCTATTTGTAAGGTATGTCAGGTACTATTGTTTCTCGTAAATCATGGTATTGTTATTGGATTGTTGTTTACCAGAAAGTAATAAACATACGTGGTTTTAATCACAGTATAACGACAAGGAAAACGTTCGACAAATTTGATTTTGTACGATGTACTAAACGAAATTAAATGTTTGTAAGTAACTTCGTAATTTTGAATCATAACTTGTTAAATTCACGTGACGTTGAAGTAAAGAATGACTCGTTACGTTACAAAATTACGAAAAAAGATAACTTCTAAATGGCCTTTAAAATTTTTAAGTCGTTAATGCCCAGCTTTGCGGGTAAAGTTGCGACGATAATTGTAAAGTGTCACGCACGTTTCGGAATCCGGTGACTTAAATATGACGTTCGCTAGAAAATACGGTTACAAATTAAAATCGTTTTCGAATGGAGGCTTTTATGAGTTTACTTTTGTACTCTAGTTCAGTGTTTCCCAACTGGTGTTTCACAAAGCGCCGAGGGTTCTGTGAGCTAGCGTCATGGGTGTCGAGAGTTATGCCGGAAGTGTGGGACCCGTTCACTCGAGTACATAACTAATACGTGTTACAGAAAAAAACAACTGTTAGGTTAGTTCTCGTTGACTAGCTATAGACGATGTTGCCGTTAAATGACAAATGGGAGCGAGGGTTAATTATAATTTTTACTTATTCTATGCTGTGTAACGCGACAAACGAAAAACTAAAACTCAAGCATTTTGAAAATAACGGATCGTTTTTATTTTTGACGCGTCTCGAGGTCAGTTATCAGTTGGATATTACGCGTTACACATATGTGGCCAATGCGTTTCGTAGGGGGAAATGGATGAAATGAGCGTTCGATTCGGGAATATGTGATGTCAATTTTTTTTCCAAGAAGTCAGTCGATGACTTGTCGTCGGCTTTAGTAGAGCACGGCGTTTTCGTGCGATTCGGCGACAAGGCGTAGTAATCTGACACCCATCAAGACGCCGCTACGGCGGACGGAACCGACGTCGGCATGGATCTGCATCGTTTGGTTGGTCGGATACGCTTCGTCGTCTCGAATATTGTATTCCACGGTGTCCATCGTCGGCGTGTCGTTCCTAACAACTTCATTGGTCGTCTTACATTCTGCCAAGTTCGAATCGTATAAAAAAAATCATATCGTGAACAACGAACTAATGGGTTGGTGGGAGGTGTGTGTGTGTGTGTGTGTGTGTAGGGAATGGTGGGTGGGCAGGGAAGCGTCAAGACTTTCGTGTTACTTACGAGCGCATTTCACGATGTCGGCCAACGAGCTCAAAAAACAATAAACATGGCAGATCATGTTTAAATATTCGACAAAAACGTGTCGTCTGTGGGTGTTCAGCTAGCTGAAACATCGAGAAAACGCCGCGCGGCCAATAAACTAACGTGATTTCTAAGCAATAAATAATAATGTTATGACGAATTGACTAATCGGTCGATGTTCCGTTTTCAGCGTACACATGCGTATTGACTTCGTTAAATATGAATAAATATGTGTAACGACGCGAGAAGAAGAACGCGCGGGCCTTTTTTTATTTTTTACCTTTTATCGAGAATATATAAGATCTATACAGATACGCGTGAGACAAGGTGATGTGTATGAGGGGGGGAGAAGACAAAATACATAAATTGTAGTTACGCGATCAAATAAATAACCCATTAGTGGATACGTCGCTTTGGGTAAATAAGGTTAAAAGGGCGTTAGATCAAAAGATTACGGCATCGTTTTATTTGTAGTGTGCGGTGAGGATTTCTACGAAATGAAAGGTCATGTAAGTCATTTATGATGATAAGGTTGTGGTAGTTTTCTAGTATAGAGAAGAACCATTTATAATATAGTGTAGCTTTTTCGTTGATTGATTCGACGCTTTTAATGGTTTTTGCGATGGGACAAGTTCGAGACAAAGAGTGGATCGTTCGCGGTGTTCTGGAATATTTGATTTTGTTTAAGTTCCATTTTTTAGCCAATCCCCGAAGTGTTGTATCCTTCATATTCGTGTTTGCCTGTCTTATAAATTAAACGTTTCCTTTTTAAGCTGAGCGAATTCCATTTTTGATGGTATCATTTTTGGTGTACGAGAGCCAACGTTAAGCTTTAATCTGTTAGACTTTTTATTTACTATTCCAGATTAGTTTCTTGTACGATAATTGAATGATTATTTACGTCTTGTTGTTGAGTCGAGAGATATTTCCCGAAGATATTTATCGACGAAATAAGAATTTCATTTTTTTCTCAAAACACATTGTATTTTGAATAGTATATAACTAACGCAGCTTTAATATCGAAAATAAATGAAACTTATTTTGACGCGAAATAAAAATAAAAATATTTCATAGTTAAAGATGTACGTTCGTATTTCCGAAAAACGAAATATTTTCCCGCTCTCATAAACTTTTTTGATCCTATATGGCTATACAAATACAAATATAAACCGCGCTATATTTTTATTACCCATTACGAATATATACTATATTTCATGAAACGAATATAGGTACGTTCGGAGTTTTATACGTTGCTCAGGGATCAAAGCTTACATGATAGTAAATGTCAGTTGATCGTAAAACACGATTTAAGTATGGTGTCCGGTCAGCTAGGGAATGGACAAGCCGAAACGTTCAGTGACTTGGCAATTGGGAACTTCGACCGTCAATCCGCGGAGAGTTACTCGAACACTCAATCTCCATCTATGGGGACGTTTCTGGAATATGGAATCGCTAGAAATTGCAATTGGAATTCGACCGCGATTTATGACCGTGAAAAATTCGTTGGTTTTAAATAGTGAGTTACGATGAGTAACGAATAACAAATGATTTGCTCGTACTACGCTCATTTGTTCGGACAATTTTTTTTTTTTTTGGGGGAGGGATGTTTTTTTTTACGAAAAAATCTTTTTTAATATCTTATTTAAAACATTAGTTCATATTTTGAAACACGATATGCTCGGAAAATATTTACACGTGTTAAATTGCAATTACGATGGTTTTACTCTGCGTGAGGCGCGTATAATTCTGTTTTATTATATCATGTGCGATACAGGCAAAAAATTAACGATTGTTTTTAACGAATTTTCTAAAAATATTGTAATATTTTTCATTATATGTAAAGCAGATAAACGTCTATTTATCACTTGGAAGAACGGTGGTCGTCAGAATACGTTTATAACACACGCAAGTTGATTACAGGTATAGAGAGATAAAACCCACTTTGAGTAAAAAACAGCGCGTAAGAAGTAAAAGAATTTAAAAAAAAAAAAGACAAATGTGCGAAATCTTTTATGCCTGGCCGGATCTTATTGTGTACAGGATAGCCTTTGTCGTCGGCCGTTATCTCGCCCATTCACTACTTTAAGTCGTCTTCCAAATCCGCGATTTACACACTACGTGCATTTTCGTGTCAAGAGATAACGGAAAACAGATCGAATAAGATTTAAAACCTTTGTGTGCAGTATATATATATATATATAGTACTTAAGTGTTCGTTGTAATATTATTGCAATTTACCAACGATGGTAGAACAATATAAAATATTTTAATTAGTTAATATTATATCCGGACATGATGCTGGCAAAAGGATTTGCGTGACCCCGGGTAGACTCGTTTGTAAGACATTAAAACATTAATTCCCTTTTTTTACCATTTTATTTTTCGTCACTCGCGCTTTTGTTTAGTTTGGTAATTTGTTACGTTGTATATTGTGTAAGAACAGCGTGAACGGTGCATATTACACGGAGTACCTCGAGATTGCACTCTAGGGCTAGATTACGGTTTATATTACCTCTAAATATTAACAATTTAATAATTCATTCGAGTAGACTCTATGCTGTTATACTATTAAAATAATAATAAATAAATAAATTAGAATACAGTTATTTAGATATTTTGTATAGATTGTATATGATCGATTTTATTTTACGAAGACGTAACTTTTTTGACGTTTGCTCGAGGTAACCTCAAAGACATTAGATCGATTTTTATAAAAGTTGTGTCAATCGATTCGGCAGGACATGCGGTGTGCCATAAGCTATCCATAATTTTCTTATTTTGTCGTTAACGGTTAGAAATCCTCTGAAAACAGTGGTTTTGCGATCACGTACCGGTATCTGCGACGATTAAATAATAAATAAAATATTTTCCGATAATTCATACGTTAGGCATGGTTTAAAACACGTTTTCATTTTAGAAGCGCGAAAATATTTGTAATTTGTCCAGTGAAAAGCTGTAATATATATTTCTATGTGAAAAAATGTCCTCGGGCATGTTTCATGTCATATTTTAGTTTGGATTTAAAATCAGTAATACGGACTTATGTTTATGTGGACGTTCAACGTCAATATTGTCCAAAAAGCTTTGATAGAACCAATTAACGTTATAAACATTGAAAAATTAATCCAAACTGTGTGAAATTGGGTATGTCCCTTGTATGTATGTGTATATATATATATATATATATATATATATATTAAGGGATTTATTAATAATAAATTAAATGGACGATTTATTCTGTTTTTTTTTATAAAAATATTGAAAATTATTCAATATTATATATTGAAAACGGAAAAATGAATATATTATATAAACACAAATGGAATATTCTGTATTCTATATATATTTATTTCGTTAACTACTGTCATTGCCATGGTTAAGATTTCTCTTTGAGGTTTTAAAAAAGTATTATGCGCTTGTAGGTGAAAGGAACGTCATTGTCATATTATATATTCTATTAAGTAATTTTATGTAACTTTACACTTAAATGCCGTTATATATTAAGTTATAAGTTAAGTGATACACATATACGCACACGCATGCACAGGCACACACACACACACACACACACACACACACACACACACACACACACACACACACACACACACACACACACACACACACACACACACACACACACAC
>JAIPRN010003240.1:0-22851 GCA_025469175.1 Geopemphigus sp. TES_GeoC_2020 | reverse complement strand
GCGGGGGTGTGTGTGTGTGTGTGTGTGTGTGTGTGTGTGTGTGTGTGTGTGTGTGTGTGTGTGTGTGTGTGTGTGTGTGTGTGTGTGTGTGTGTGTGTGTGTGTAGGGAGTTTGCGTCGTCGTTAGTATCAGCGTGTGTAGGGGAGGGAGCTGTTCCGGTGCGGTCTCGGAAGCGGCGGCGGTGGCGGAGACGAACGGCCGCCGCCGTCGCCGCCGCGGGGACGGACTTTGGTTTCGATCTTGGTGCGGTGTCGGCGCGGTTCGGGCGGGTGCCGACGACGGGTGGTGCGTCTTTGCGGCCGCGCACGCCAAAGGTGTAACCCTCGCAACACACCTCCCCTACGCCGCTTCGGCCCCGTCCGTGCGGGTGCGTGCGTGCCCATGTGGGCGTCCCGGCGCGCGCAAAACCCCCGAATATCGTGCGGTCAACACGCGCTCGGCCGCACATACGTACCGGCGCGGTGGCTGTAACGACGGCGACGGCTACGACGACGACGACGGCGACTACTACCACGGGGCGCTACCACGACCACTACCGCGACGCGTTTCGCCATACCGGTTACCCGCGCCCAGAGCTTTGGCCGCCGCGCGCCGCCGCCGTGCTACGCGCGCACCATACACACACCGTATAGCGCATGGTCGCAGTGCGGTTGTTGTTCGTACGTGGTGGTGGTGATAGTAGTAGTAGTAGTAGTTGTCGTAGTGTAGTCACGCCGTTGGCCGCGGACCGTACGCGTACGCCGCGATTTTCGTTTCGCGTCGTCGTTGCTTTTTCGTCGTCGTGCGTACTTCCATACTTTCGTCGGCCGACCTAACCGGACGGACGGACAAGAAGGACAATTTCGCGACCGCGGTACCGATCCGACGTGCGTGCGTGCGCGCGTGTGTGTGCGAGTGTGTACCGTGTGCGTGCGTGCGTGCGTACGAGACGCGCGACTGTTGTCGACGTGACGGACGGGCGATCGGCGATCGGAGGGCCTCGGTGGCGGCGTGGGGAAGAAAAAAGAGCGGGAAACGCGGGATCGTAAAAAAAGAGAGAGAGAGAGAAAAAAAAACAGAAATAAAACAACCGGTAGGTGCACCGCCGTCGTTTCCGCCGCCACCGCCGCCGCCGTCACCGCCGCTGCCACCACCGCCGACGCCGCCACCGCCGCCACTGTTGCCCGTCACTCGGTATACCGCCGGCTGTCGAAAGTTTGTTTGTTTGGTTTTTTTTTCACGTGCGGCCTTGAACGACCGCCTCCGATAACGCTCCGCCGACGGGTATTTTTTAAACCGCTCCTCGTCGCCGTCGACGTAACAAAGGTCAGTACCCCAACGGGACTACTCCAACCACTTAACACAAGCCGATTTACGCGCGCAAATTATCGTTATTATTTGCAGTTTTCGACGACGATAGTTTTTTTTTTTACTTCTCGTTATTACGATACGCGCGTTCCTTTTTTTTTACGTTCGCTATGATTTTACGTTACGGCATATACGTTCCCGATCGTACAATTTCCAAAATATATTATCGAATTTTCTTCGTACGCTCGGTCGGTGTTCCGTTTTATTCGTCGTTCGCCAAGCCGACGACGTCCGTTAATATTTATTTACACATATGCTAGACCGTTATTCGAATTCAAACATACTCTCCCTTTGCCCGTCAAATAATCACGGGTAAGTTCGCGTCTTCCCATTTCTCAAGTCCGCGTTTATCGATACTTCGCGTTTTCTCCTACCGTAATTCACGAGCCGTTCGCGAATTGTTCGTTGAATTTTGCTCGACTTCTGGATTTTCCAACATTTTTCTCCTTCTATTCTACCAATATTTCTTTATATTCATTTTTCGACGTCACCCGTAGTATAATTGGATATTCTTTTTTTGATTGAAGTTGTTGTTTCGGCGTTTTACGTTTCGTCGGCTTTTTTCGTTTACTGGTATATTGTAGCGTGGCTTAAAATCCATAGTGGCACAAATCGTATTAATCTTTAGGGACATTTTAAACGCGCTAGGAATCGAATAGCGTTTATATCGTTTTCATCAAACACCAACACGCGTCTTGTCACACGTTGTTCGCGTATTAAATTAACTCCCGATACTTGTTTTCGTTCAAATCATCGATCACTATAGTTCATAATTTCAACCGAGTCGCGTTAATATTATTTTTCATTTCAACTTTAAACTCGACTAGTTAATTTTTCGTGTCGTCGACTATTAAATAACTGTATTGTTTACGTGAATAGTAATATTTTTAACGATCAATTTCGACCGAAATTCCCTTGCGTACTTTAAGCGTTTTCATAAACTCACTCGCGTTGATAATTCGATAGTTTTCCTAACGACGTGACGATTTTTCCCTTACTGGGAAATACGTACGCGTTAATTTTTGAAATTGCCGATTAACCATTTCGAAGGTCATATATATACGTAAATTTTTTACCTTTATGACGAAGTATTTTTTTATCGTAAAAACATTTCGGCTTTCGTTTAAATAATAACGTTTCTATTTCATTAATATAGTTTAAATTTATTTTTAATTACGAATAGTCAAACGTATAGTGCATCGATCACGTGGTCATACGCGGGTTTCTTCGACGGTTTTCACAAATTTTACTATATTATTATTTTCTAATCTAACTCTCCCTCCCGCTCTGTTTCCCAGCGCAAACTATATACGGAAACGCGGTAAGACGTTATAAGTTTTATAAACTTTTCGAACGTCGACGGCGTTATTTATTTTTCTTTCGTTCGTTTCGTATTTTACGTTCGTTATTGTTTATTTCGTTTATATTATTTCCACGGGTATCGTAGACGTAATAAACGATCGATTTATCGTATAGATACGAATTAGGTCACCTTTAAGTACTAGAATTTTAAGGCGAGAACGTTTTACAAGTCGTTTGTCTTACATAATATATATATATCGCTTTGATAGAATCGGGCTCTTATACTGTCGTAAATATCTCGTAGCGGGTGAAAATAACTTATATTAAAGTGTTATAAAGTACCTGTTAATTGTTTACGCTTAAATTATTCGTCGAAATCGCGTAACGTTATTGTATAATGACGCGCTTCGTCTTAAATATTAAATTTCCAACGGAAATTCGTTTAACGACGTTAGCCAAAAAGATACAAATCGTTAACTTACGTCAAATATACCTTTTTACTGATTGTAAAAATGCGCACCTAATGAAGTGAAATGGCAACTGTTAGATTAATTAATATACGTATATATATATATATATATATATATATACATTTTATGTAAAAGAGTTTTCTATACAAAAATTACGTAACAATCGAATTAACAAATTGCCAAAATAAACGTTAATGTATAGATTATATATATATAGATTTTGTGGTTTTTTACTAACGATAATTCGATTTGATTATTATTATTATTGATAAATGTGTGTTCTCCGTTTTTGAACGTGACATAACTATTGCCTGTTAACCAGAAACGGTATACTGAATGGACATAATTTGTTTTAACTAGCGCATCATTATACTCTAGGTTGCTTTAAATTAGAAACTGAATTGACATCCTAACCGAAATTTTAAAGTGAACGTTTTTTTTATCGATACGTATTTTTAACATTTATCGGAAAATTCGACGTATTTCAATAGATAACGATTAAAGCCGGGTAATTTCAACCCGATGGATCACTTGTTGTTTTAAAATGAATTTATTCGCCAAGTATCGGGAAAATATCGATTAAAACTGAATAAGACCGGTATTAACCGAAATCTAAACTGGAACCGGAGTCGTAAAAATCGTAAATGTTCTAATCGCTATTCTAAATATAACGTACACTCGGAACGAATAAGATTTCCCGATTACGTTATTGCGTACAGGGGTAAATTTATCGCAAAAAATTTATGTAGATCGTATTTTTAAACGCGATTACCATAATCGTTGACGTTTTTGAGTAGAGAAGATTATCGCCCGGTCGCGTAGCTCTTTGATCGTTTATGACGACACCGTCAATAGCAATATGCCATGGTTACCGTCAATTTTTAAAAAACGCGTATTCCCGAGTCCGAACGTTTGTTTACGTTTTTGGACGCGTCACTTAGGTACGCCTAATAATTACACTCTGTTCGTCCGACTTAAGCTTTAAAACGGTATTATGGTGACGTGAGATGTATTTAAGCGTTTCGCGCCGATTATATACTACCTCCTACGTAAAACGTTCATCCCCCTCGTCGGCCTGGTCGTATCAACAACCCTTTTTGATGGATTAAAAGAGATTTCGGTACGGCGACAAATAGGGGGGGGGACGAAGGAGTTGCGGAGAAAAACGATTATCGTTAAAAAAAATAACGAAAATTAAATCTACCGTAGATAGATTGTTTGTCGCGATGCCGATTTATTATTGTGTCGTTATCGTATCGTTTGGAGTTTTGTCGATACAGCCGCGAATATAATTATTACCTTTATATTTTATATTACCACTATAATTATTATACCTTTGGCGGGTGGGGCGTTTTGTTTTTTCTATGCTCAGACGATCGGTCCGTAACGTATTCACGGATCGAAGGGACCGTGGGTGCGCCTCCACAGGAGGCCGACGCGGGATGGTGGTGAAGGGCGCGCCGCAGATGAACGGCGGCGGAACGGGATCATCGGGCTCGGCGGCCGACGACGGGCTGTCCGAAGCGTTTGCCAAAATGACGGCCGACATACTGGCGGAACGGTCGCTGGGCGACTTCCTGTCCGAGCATCCCGGCGAACTGGTCCGCACCGGCAGCCCGTTCCTGGTGTGCACCATACTGCCCACCCACTGGCGGTCCAACAAGACGCTGCCAGTGGCGTTCAAGGTAGTCGCCCTGGGCGAGGTGCCCGATGGCACGGCTGTCACCATACGCGCGGGCAACGACGAGAACTACTGCGCCGAACTCCGCAACTGCACCGCGCTCATGAAGAACCAGGTGGCCAAGTTCAACGATTTGCGGTTCGTGGGCAGGAGCGGCCGAGGTTAGTACATACCGATTACGGTTGCTCAACGGCCGTATTTTAAGGGTGACGCGCGATTTAGAAACCGAGTCGTTCGTAAATTCTCACGGTACAACGCTAAAATTACCAGCTGGATTTCACGTTTCCATTCACGATTTTTGTGCCCTCGACGTTCCATCCGCTATTCGTTCGGGTGTGTATTTGTAACACTTTCCGGTTAGCGTCAGTCGAAAACAAAACGGAGTATTTCACGTCCTAGCGACTGAGTTAGGTTCGTACAACAGGCGTACTTAATTATTTATTACTATTCCCGTTCGTTAGGTATATTTCGATCGGATTTTACCGTACTTACGTCCCGGTAATACCGCGTAATTTCGAAAAAAAACGTTCGCGATTCATCGATCGCTATCGTTAATCGACTCGTAAAATATTTAACGTTCGATTAAATATTGACTAAGTTTCGACGGAGTTTTGCCGTCGCGAAAATTATTACGGTTATAACACTATCGACATCTCTCTAGTCGCGATCCCTTAACAATAGCAATAACAGTCCACTCATAATTAAAACGACGTTTTATTTTTTAGTTATCTCCATACGATTCGTTAACGATATTTATATTAATTTTCGAACGTAATTTGAACGTCGCCCGATAATTTTCTACGTAAATATAAAACAATAGTTGAGCGTACCCGAACGAAATTCGACCCTTTGCTGCCGCAACCGTACTTTATACGTGCGCTGTTTGACCGTTCGATATATATATATATAATAACGTATAAACTTATTACACGGACGGAAATTTTATCCGACCCGACGGAGAAATAAGAAAAAACCGTTCGCCCGTAGCGTATATATTATAAATTCCGACACAAAAAATAACATCGCCCGAAACTTCTCGCATATGGTGAATAGCGGAACGAAAAAAAAATCAATTAAAGACAAGCACCTGATTTTTGATTTTCGTACGTAATATTAAATTCTATCGCCACTATGCGTATATTATACGTATGCACGGGCGTAAAACGTCCACAATAATTAGGCACACGCAGTAAAAAACCAGTTACCGTAGGACGTTCGGGAAGTAATTGTGTTCGTTTTTTACCGTCGTCATCAATTAAAACGTAATTACTAATAAGTTGTAAAAAACTGCGAGAAAATCGTTTTTTTTTTCGCTCGCGTTCGTCCATTAAGTACCATCCGTGGCGAGGGAGAGGGGGCGGGTGCGTTGCGAACGAAGGGTTCGTCAACGTGATTTTCCGCTCAATTAATACGCGCTTACCGCCCGCGATACGCGTCATATACGTATAATATCTCGTATAAATGTCGCGTTTTTTCAGCGCGATTTATCATTCCCCTCGTTTTTCGTTTTGTTTTTGTTTTAACCGTTCGCATTACGGCGAATTAACAAATACGGTGGCACGGCGTATTTTCCACGCGGCTGCGGTGGCGCGCACGACGTGCGTGCTCGAACGAAGGTACAGACAGGAAAACAACGACACGACAATAACGACGACGATAAATACGTATAACGTTCCTCGGTCCGTTTTGGTGTCCATTACGCGTTTCCATAAATGCGTACAATCGGAACGGCCTACCGCGCGTGTAGCTGTAATAACGGTAATCGTCACCGGACCCAATCCGCCGCGATTTTCACTCGACCCATTTCGCTCGTTCCGTACGCACTTTATCACTTTCGATTGCACGGCGGCCGGACCCTTATGCCCGCGAGTAAAAGGCGCTTATGTACTCCGTACACGGGGACGGAGGGAATGCCGGCCCGTGTTTAAATCGGATTTTCGATTTTGGCGAATAATAAAATATCCGGCCGCGTACAGCGTACAAAATGGTGCACGCCGCCGACAAATCGCTTTTATTATCGGAGCTTCGACGTATCGAACAACATGGAACGTTATACAGGTCGGTCGCGTCCCATCCAAATTTGTTTCGAAGACCACGCGAAGCTCTTTCTTTCGCGCTCGTCCGAAACGCATTTTCGCGTCCCCTTTGTAATGCGTAACATACATCTTTGGTAATCGAAGACGTTTGTACGATGACCATTACTTTTCAAAATGTTCCAAAGGGACGAGAAAGAGTTCCTTCTGCGTTTTATACCGTTTTAGTGAACATGTTAAGTTTTAGTCGTGTTAATTGGGACAGGGGTTATGGATTCGTGACGATAGGAGTGTGTTTCGTTCGAACGTTTCTACTAATAAACTGCACGGCGAACGACACGAAAACGTACATAACGACGGTAATTAGTTACGTTGCGCGCCTAATTTGTTCGACTCGTATATTTATCGTTTAAAAAGTAAACGGAAAACGAATTCGAAATATAGAGTAATAACGCGTGATCCGTGAGTGCCTAAACGTGTGTGGTTCTCACGTTCAACAGGAATATAAACAAAAACATGCATATGTTTTTCGCGCATATATTGATCGGACGTATTTGGTTGTCGCACCCCGGTGCCTTTAATTTGCAAAATCCCCGGAAGCCGTTGGAAAAAATGTACACGAGACGCGATGCACGTGCTCTTCCTCCCTGACTGATGCCGCCGGCGCCAATAAATTTCGATATTTGTCGATTAAATGTGTCGCACGGGGAGAGCAACCTGCCCGACGAAATCCATATCAGTAAAATATTATTCGCGATGCGCTGGCGTGTGATAATAATAATAGTAATAAAGATCGGCGATAAAATTAAATATCGCGGAAAATAATATTTTCGCGTTTTCTTCCTTTTATCTTTGGCCCAGAGCAAATATCGTTTCTGCCGCGCGTCCACTTAAATAATCGTCGATAATTCGTTGCACGCGTTCGCGTTTATTACGTTTTAGACGTAACAATGACTTTTAAAAGCCGACGACAATTTTCGGTGGAATTTTTTTTTCTATTACGTAAACTTTTCGCCGCGAAAACCTAATTATGTCCGTCGCAACGTCGATTACTCGTCGCTAAACATCAATCGTACATTATTACGGTCGTTTCCGTTTCGTGTTTTCAGGCAAAAGTTTCACGCTGACCATAACCGTTAGCTGTTCGCCTCCGCAAGTCACTACATACAACAAAGCCATTAAAGTCACCGTCGACGGACCTAGGGAACCCCGTTCCAAAACACGTAAGTGTATTGTTCGCGTATTATTATTTAATATTATATAACGTGTTATTTAATTAATTCGCGTTATCGATTATTTGTAAACTATAAATATTTTGTCACCGGTTTTCACCGTTTCGTGCATTAGAATACGTTTATGAAATATAACTATTGGCGAACGCACGTTCCAATGACGTCGACGGAATATTTTTGAAAAATGGTACGAAAAACCCGAACGTAAATATATCGTATTCCTCGTTCCGATTCCATCTAAACGGATTTACCGTCGTACGATATATTTTTCGGTTTATTAAAATATCGAGAAAAATAACGGCAACCGTTTCAAAATTTCAATCAAACGGTACATTATAACGAACTTCGAAATTGTGTGCGATAGAAACTTTGTTCCGAATTTCGTTTTTGAAATAATTTTGTAAAACATCGCTCGTCCATGTCACACACGTATATTTACTGTTATTGGACGTCGAGGACACTGTTAAAACCTTTAAATAAGTAAGAAACCTTTTTTTTTAAAGATAAAAATTGTTTATAGATCCATTATATACGTGTATATATATATATAAAATAATATTATAACGTCGACTCGTGTAATTTACGTCTGGTCGTTGCGTTCTCGGTGTCTTTGTGCGCATCGAAACAAATGCGACCAGAATGCGTTATAACCGTTTCTGAGGTTAGACTTATGTTTTTTACGAGGGGTCCCGTCATTTTACGACCAGTCCCTTTAGCCCACGTTCCCGACGAGATGAAAGGCATTTTCGATCGGTTTGTTTATGCGCGCGGTCTCTTTAAGCGACACCGGTATTTAAAAAAAAAATACAAATAAAATCCGGTTTTTTTTTTAAGAACGGCGCGCGCGGCATCCTTTTTGACTCCGAGTATAAACATTATAATATATATATACATACCATATAGGTATAAAAATGGGCGTTAGGTTATATATTTATATAATACTAAATGAATAATACGCGCTAAAAGCTGGCGGGCGTCCGGACGGCCACGCGACATAGAAGCCGCCGAAACGATCTGAAGAAACAAATCAGAAGTCTGTGAACTTTGGACGTACACCGCCGCGGCGTTTAATGACTTTGAGAACTGATTGTCCCGACGAGTCGCCGTCATTTATTATCTAGTGGGAAGGACGCGCGCGCCCGGTCGGCGAGGGTGTCGTGCGCGGGCATCGGCGTGTGGGATAACCACACACGTGCCCGTGCAGCTGTCGGGCCCCATTAATTGCCGTTTCCACTTTAGACGTTCGTGAGTAATAAAGGTCCGCGCGCGAAACCCTTTTAAACTTCTCCCGCGGCCCCCAAACGCATTTTCACCGCGGGAAATTGAATCGAAAAATTCGGGCGAAATAAAAATACGGAAAAAAAATACACGATCCCGCCGTATTCGTTACGTACGCACCGCCGTTTATTTTTCCGGTTTTAATCGCGTCCGGATTGTAAACGCGAATGGGCAGTTTTATGATTCTCGACGATAAATCGAGTAATATTTTACCCCGACGTTGTTATCGTTAGTTCACGCACCGTATACATACGTACGTTCATTCGCCTATCCCCGCGTGCTATTGGTGCACGAATGCTTAGCGTTGTTATTCAAACTTCCCCGATATTTACCGTTTTAACGAATTTTCAACAACGGCGATTCATTACTATTTGAATAACACGCTACCCCGTTATTTTAGAAAACGAAAATATCGACGAGAAGATTTAAACGCGGTACGAAAGTCGTCGTTAAAATGTCACGTTGGCTTTTCGAAAACGATTGTCGGATAATATTTTCAGAAACGAGACGGTAATAATATATCGGGGTTACGTGTTGATTCAATTATAATCGGTATCCGATATTCGGGCGAAATAATTTTCAACATTACGAGACACGCCCAACTGTTAGTACGAGTTTCACGCTGCGAGTTTATAATAATCGCGTTATACACAATTAACGGCTAAATTTCGGGAAACTTTCGATGACGCGCCAGTAGACGATTGAACGTCACGATTGTTTCGAGCCGGTAGAATACGGGAAAATTATTGACGACGTCGCGTTTCGAGAATTTCCTTCGCGTTTGAACAACGCCGCTGTATACGCGTTTGTTGCGTATTATAAATTTTAGTCGAAAGTACGACCAATAGAAAAAAAGAAACCGAACAAAAATCGAAATAGGAGATTACGTTCTTGGGTAGTTCCTATCCACGTTTTCGTACGTAAATAATCGTAACAAACCTCAGTGGTTGCGTGTACGCGTATTTTGTTATATCTTACGCGTTTCTAGAAATTAATCGTTTGATATGGCGCGTTTCGCGACGGCGTAGGAAAAGCCGTAATTATAGTATTACGGTCACGCGCGTCGTCCCTTTGAAGACGTTCAGAGCGCACGAACGTACCGAAGCGAAAACGTTACGATATTAATTCCCGGCCGTCGGTTAAGACGGCGAATTTCGCCGTAAAATTTTAACGAGTTATTAAAAATGGTTTTGCCTTCTTTTTTTACGCCAGGGCAACAACAACAATTCCACGCCTTCGCGTTTGGCCAGAGACCGTTCTTATCGACGCACTTCGCTAATCCGTTGGACCCACTACACAGAACCGCCGACCCGCTCGCTTTTCGCATGCCGGCCATGGCGAATTGCCAAAGTGAGTAGTCCTTCGACTTATAACGACGTATAATCTCGGAACGTATTATTGGGCCGTAAAATCGCGGATTGTTTTTTCCCCGTTATTATATATTTATTTTAAACTCGCCGACTTAACAGGTATAATAAAATGGGGAGGTTTATATCCGCGATAAGGGTCGGTTCCCAGGGGTATGGAGTTCCTTTGAAATCGTAACGAACGGCCGCGGATAAAAAAAATATCATATTACACGCGGACCGCCCGTCTTCCAAATCTGTTTCGCGTATCCCATTAGGTCGGAATTATATTCGCTTCAATAACGCGTTTGTCGTTGAAACGGTCGAACATCGTCTGCGTTGTCGTCGTCATGTCCATATGTCGTCACAGAAAGTGTGCACGAGGCTCGAACACCCGGGCGGATACATTCCTGTTCCGTCGTCGATCGACGCCGCGTTTTCGTTCGGGTAACACGTCGTCGTTTGCACGCGCCATTGATTCGGTTCGGCGGCAAATATTTCGTTCGACATCGAGTTCGAGAAAACGCTACGTCGTCCGATTTAAACGTCGTATCCGGACGGCGTGGAGGGACAAAATCGATTTCAGTGAACACCGTGACCGCGTGATTTTCATCATTTATGGATAGATCGTATTGTTGACAATACATAACGACCGATCTACCTCGGCGAACGAATAAAAACCCCGTGGTGGTGATAATGGCCAAATCGATATACATATATATATGAAAAATATTTTTCGGAAATGTTTAAACGGACCACTATACGTGGATAATAATAATTATCGACGCGTATTCGGGAATCGGGACGTACCACATGGTAATGTTATTATACTTCGTTTTCGCCACCCAACAATAACAATACTTGTTTGATATATACATATTGAACCTAATCTAACCGCCATTCAACCCGACCGGGGCTAACCGGACCTATTTGGACGTCCCGTGTAGCGTCCGTAAGTCCGTTAGTAATTGTTATCGTTATCGTCGCGGATTTAACGATTTTCGACATCACCGTTCTCCAGACAACCGCGACGATATTAAAAGTCTGTTCGTCACCACGGCTGCAGCGGACTCGTCAGGCTCGTGTTCGTTAAATTTACCGCTCACCGTCGAAAAAACCGCCGTTTTTTATTCTTCCTCAACTCCGTTCATTTCCGCAACGGGCATTTGGCCTTAAATTCTTTCCAAGTACGATAAGAAACTACGTGGAATTGGTTTCAGCGTTATTATCGCGCGTATTTCTCGACTGGTATAGCTGATGTATATTCGTGCGGCAACCCGTCCAAAATGAAAAAAAAATTTTTTTTACATTGTTAGGACCAAAATACGAAGCAACATTTCAAAAATAGGTAATTATTCGGCAATCCGAAGGTCTACTAGCCGATAAAGTCTTTCGTTCTTCCATTAATATTAACAATCGTTCTAGTATTGCATCGTTTTCGAATTTTATTTCAAGTCGTTCCGCGTTTGAGTCCCGCCGATTCGTCATCAATAGTGTCACGTCGTATAGTATTATCGATTTCACGTTTAAAGCTGTCGAGTTATTCCAACAACCTTGTTGATATCAGATATGGTTTCTTAAGTGTATGAACCGACCTTTTTACCGAGTCAACCGCCACGACGGTAATTTCCGAAATTCCCGTAACGTACTCGTTAGTGTACCGAAGGCATACTTACTCGACCGTCGCCAAAAATTATTTCCATATAACTTCGCCAGTTCGTTCGTTTTTTCGTCACCATGACCCAATCCCCTCCCTGGAAGTATCGCCGGTGGCAAGTTCCCCTAAACACGGTCCGTATGAATCGCACGCGCGCGTGAGCCAATATTATTTTCCATTGTCCGCGTCTCCGTTCCGGGCACCGGGAACGTGCGGTCTGCGGTTTGCCGGCAAAATTGTCTCAAACGATCGTGTGAAATAATCGAAATCGCGCGGTGGCGTGTTTAATTATTTAGACGGGTTATTCATTTTCCGCACACTGTTGCGCGACGGCAAACAATGTGACAAATGTCTATATCGTAACGATTTCGGAACAAACGATTTATACGAAACTGCTAGCGAATTGCAATTTATATTGAACAAATTACTACGCGAAATTATCGATAGACGACCACGATTCGCGGACGGATTCTCGGCGCGATAAAATATATTCGTTACTCGTCGACGTTCGAAACAATCGTGTTATCAACGGTGGACCGTTTAATCCGTAAGGGTTGTCCATATCAATCCGTGTCGCACGCTTGTTGTTAGTGATATTTCGGGTTCGTTCGACTGTTTGCGCCAAGTCGTTCAACGTAGTTGGCAGTTATTGTCCCGCGACATTTTCGAACAACCTAAACGACTCTTTAGTTCATTCCCTGCCTGGGATCTGTCGTTTTACGGTCCGCGACGTTCCGTACGTGCAACTCATATAAATCGTCGGAGCGCGCGGTCGCCGAAAAACGGTAACTAACTACGGTTATTATTCGTTGTTCTATCGTCGTTCGATAGACATGGGCCAGTTCGCGCCACATCACTCGTGGGGATATTCTCATTCCACCGCGTACTCGACGTGGCCGGGTGGGGGCGGGTGTACGAACTTCACACCACCCGCGCTCACCACCGGCTTCACCGGCACCGCCACGACCGCGACTCCGGAACTGCACACGTCCCTGTCCGCCGGCCATCATCACGATTTGTTCCCGACTTGCGCGGCGCAAACGACGGCCACTGGTAAGTACCAGTTTTACTGTTGACCACAACTCCCCGAACTTATCGTTATGATACCATACGTTTCACGAATAACGCGCGGCGTTCGAAATAATCGTATTTTAGGCGCAACCGCCGCAAAGACGGCTCGTTTCGCCGACAAAAGCGTATTTTCCGATTTCGATTATTATCGCTACGATCGTTCGAACCTACCGATACTGAACAATCTTCTTGTTTTCCGCCGACTGTATAGTGTTCGGATTTCGTGTATCCCGTTTATTTAACCAAGCGATCCCTTCGAATTTCAAATACACTTCCGGGCGTTAAAAAACGCCTCGTTACTTCGTAATTCGCGTATGCTCACAGTTTTTCAACGACGGCGAAAATCACTCAAACTTCCCTCCTCTCCTCCCGTCGCACACATTCGTCGTCGCTCATCGATATTTGTTTTGTTTTTCCCGAATTGTCGTAGTAATGCCGTCATTTTCGGAGACGAACACGAACGGTGGCGGCGGTAGCAGTAGCTTGGAGCAACAGTTGTTATCGTCTCCAAACTGTCACCAGCTGCTGCAACACGACCGGACCGGATTTTCGGCCACCAGAGGTGGTTACCTGCAGCTACAACAACAACAGCAACAATCGTCCGGTAACGACCAAACGATGCCGCCGCCACCGCCGTCGACGGACCTGCACCCATCTACGTCCTCCGGTCCCAGGTCCACCGACTCGTCGGCACCGGACTCACCGACCGGACCCGGCGGGTCCACGGACGACATGATGACCGTCGGTCATCAAGCGCCGCACGGTTACGAACAGACGGGCGGCGGTTACCACGGCCATCATCCGACCATGATACCGGCGTCGTTGCAACTGTACTCACAGTTGTACCACGCGTCCGCGGCCGGTAACATGACCAGACACCACCATCATCACCATCATTACCATCAACCCGGTGACGGTGACGAACACCTGGTGAGCACGGCCCAGAGACCCACGCAACAGGCGGTGGCCGCGGCCGATCATTCCGCCGTCTGGAGACCATACTGATGGGCGGAACCTACGTTATTATTATTATTATTATTATTATTATAGTCACGATCAGACGCGATTTTAGATTTTAAATTCGTTTAGATTATCGGTATTATTGATTTATTCGAACTTACTACTAAAAAAAAACAAGAAAATCTTGTGATTACGTGCAATATTAAATTACAATACAGCCTTTGATTATACGCGTAATCTCTTTGAAGTGTGAAACGCGACGAATCGTTTCCGATATAGTTCGGTGTTTCCTCTTCACCGGTCGAGAAGTGTTCGAAATAAAAATCGCCCTCTTCTCGCCGGGTGCTAATGGCTGGCGGTACGTACACGTGCGCGCGAACACACACGCACGTACAAACGACGTACGCGCCGAACCCGAAATCCGGACTGGAAACCGGCGGAGCGAGCGAGAGCGTATTGAAAACCGCTGGGCGTAGACGGAACTTTCGCCGTCGTAATATATAAGACGGTCGGTCGGGACCGTGTGGAGCGGGCCCGCAGGGTGTATGACTCGTGTTGGTTCCACGGTCATGTATTATTCATTACGGCGGGGCCGCGAGTACGAGTACGCGTTCCTACTCCCCTTGCATCTCTCACCGGCCGTCCACCGCGGGGTGGGCTCGTGTAAGTAACCTCGAAGAGAGCCGCGACCGTTGGGAATACGACACGGGAGTTATGACGAACGGAATTCATTATGTTCGCGGCGGCAGCGAGCGGAGAGCCGAACACACGCGGCGGCCGAGGAATTCATAATTCCGGCGAGCGTATAAGCGGCGGCGGCGTTTCCCCGCGAGACCAATTGCCGGGTGGCTCTGGCTTTGCTCGCGTCTCGCCGCCTCGTTCACTCTCGCTTTCTCTCTGTCCGTCTCTATTGCGCTTCCGTTAATAATAATACGCCCTATTGTTTTAATTCTAAAGACTCATCTCGTATTCACCGCGCGCCCGCGCGACCAGAAACCGTTAATTACAATATTCCTCGTTGGCCATATATATATATACAAGCATACGTAATATACGCGCGCCCGTTATATTCCTCGAAATTCTTACCGTAAACTCTTCGCAACTATTGCAATATTATATTGGCGGCGGATAAACGTATTATACAATATTCGTGCGTATAACGCCGTCATGTAGTACCCGGTGGATGGGCGGAAAGGATCACGTCGTCCTATCCGAACCATCCTCCCGGTCCTGCATCCCTCTTCTCCGGTCCCTTTACCGCGCCTTTTCAACCATTCCTCCCCCACCCTATCCGTGCCCAAAAACTGCGAACTTTCCTTCAATATATATATAGTCGCCAAAAATACCGTGCGCTAGAGAACCTCTTCGCCACGTATTTACGACGCGAGCGTCGAACTGTCGAAATACTATACTCGAGACATCCGCGGAACAATGCGGTGTCACCGAGTTCTCCGGGTAAGTATTCGAACGCTTTCGTCGTCGGTGTTCGACCGGCCATTCCGTACAACGTTTCTGACACACACAGTTCGTCCCGACGTTCTTAGGTCGCGTTGTTGCACATATTTATATTATTCGGTCAAAGTGCCAACGCGAACACGTAACGTCATATAATGTATATTGACCGAACAAAACGACGTATATTTGTTCACTGTTTTTGACGGTTTAGCTATTCTCCTTCGAAAATTCCGCTACGCTAAACGACAAACGTGGCGAATTTCCGTAAAATTATCTCGGACGCGTTTACTTTCCGAATCGAAAAAACCGCACCGAATAACGTAATCGCTAAATTTCGATAGAATATTTTTCCCGTGATTAGCCGCACTCACACCACCATAACGACGATCTATAATCACTGGGTCACCACGATCCATTTGAATCACAAAAATTGGCCAACTTTTCAATACCTAAACTTCATAGTGACGCCACTGTATAACCACGGAGCCTACACAACGGTAAACCTAAGTATATATTCCGAGGTATCGCGTAAATCAAAGGTTGTTTAAACATTACGCGAAGAACGTTCAAATTGTATAAACGTGGAAATTTCGCACGTATAAGATCACCTATCACGTAATTTAAATACTAAAAGCCTAAAAAAATGACTTTTATTTTCGTAAATGAACTGTATAATCGATCCACTTATATCAGTTGGTACCTCTACCTTTTCCCGTATGAACTCGATAAAACTATAAACAACAGTATAAACATTACACGCCCGATTTTATATTTATTTTTTTTTTACGACGTTGATAGAAAGTGTGAATTACGTGTCAATAGAAGGTACACGTTACATCGGGTAAAGATTTCAAAGTAAATGAACGGCGACTAAAATGGCAAAATGTGTAAGTAGATACCGACTACTGTAATTTTTAAAAACGTTCAATTGAACCGCGATCGTTTGTGGTGCTTAACAAAGCGATAAAAATCGGTATACTGTATTAAAAAGCTTTTGTTCGGGACACTGAAAACGTGTTTATCTATTGTATGATTTTTAAACGAAATACTCGTAACAATTCGATTTCCCGAGTAGTCGGAAATGGGAAAAGAAACTTAATAGAACAGGAAAAAAAGATACCGTCGATGATGTGTTCTCTTTGTAAACGACAAATGTTCGTGTATTTAATCTCTACAAACGTTAAACAAAAGGATGGATTATTAATATTTCTATCGATTTTCCTAAATTTTAAATCAATTTTTTTTTAAAACATTCCGAAAACTCGCGCAATTACTATTACAACTCATATTTTATTATTATAAACGCGTTTAATATTATTATTTTATTTTTCTAGAACTCTCGGGGATCTTTTTAACGAACCATTTTAATATGCGAGCGTAATACTTCAATTGACTCTTGTTTACCACCGAACGCTTTTCGGATTTAGGGCCAAAGACTTCTGAACTGTCGCCCGAAAGAATGTAACCGTATTTCAGGGGTCAGTTAGTTCAACCAAAAAGGAACGACGTCGACCCGTAATCCTCGGACGTTGAAGTATGCCGAAACAATTCCCAAGTTTATTCTGTCTAATATTACGCCATTTACGTTGTTCTTTGTACGAAACAAATTTCGATTCGGAACTCTGGAAAAGCGTAAAACTACACGGCCGTGTCGTTAATTTATTTTCACGCGTGAAATTGCGCGTTAACGATCGATTGGTAACGCGGGAGGGAATATTTTTTCGGGAAAAATTCGATTACGTATAGCGATTTTGTGGCAAACAACGGTTAATACGTCGTGGACGCCATTGAAACGAACGCTAAATGTTTCGAAATTCGATTTTACGAGTATCTAAAAAACGGAAAAAAAAAATAAAGAAAAACCGTTTCGCGTTTTCCATTATTTTCTGAAGTGGACCGATCGGACTCGGTTTCCCGTTACTAAATTATTAATTGAATGAAATATTAGTTCCTAAGTTTCCTACCGGTAGGAAACTTACGAAGTTACAGGCAGACTTGATAGTTGTTTCGGTTACGTGTATATACGTTCTGCGCTCGTTTCGTGCCCATATATTATTCTCCGAAATATTCAATTCGATCGTTTTCCGCTCGAAACTTTCGAGATTCGTCACCGAGCGTATTTAATATATACGTATATTTTATTTACGTCGCGAACGGTTTTGGGCTAAAAACGTCGATCGCGTGATTGTACGGGCCAGTTTGATTGGCGTACCGTATTATTGTCATGGAAATTCGTGTCGACGCGTAAATGGTGTCTATACCGTGGTAATCGTTGGCGGTTTCGAGGAACGGGCGAACGACCCGCCAAGCTTCGACGTTTCGTTTTTTTTTTTTTAGAGTTTACTATAGTCACCACGACGTAACAGAATCATGTCCCGTTTTGTCTACACGCTTTTGTGTTCGGCGTATTTCAACGGCGAAGAAATATCGTTACGAACATTTTCCCGAATACGGCTCTGATATTTAATAAATAATATTTAGCCGATTTTCAAACGTTTTTGGTGGTTGACCGCTATGGAGCGAAAACGACACGTTTAACCATAGGTATTACCCAAAATAGTGGTCCAAATAACGTATTCACGAAGTGAATTCGATCGGCAATACGTAGATCGATATTATTACGACAATTCGTTTACGACTGGTTCGTAACCGTAAAAACAGTACCGGAATAAGTGGCGGCGACGCAGCGTTAATATCGCAGCTCTATCTGACGGAAAATGGCGCGCCTTATAAGCGCCGCGCCACCCCCCGGGGCCGTTTCTTTATCTAGACTTAGTCCGCCGTTCAAAGAAAAGCGACCCTCCGCGTTTTTCTTAAACTTTTCCTTCACTCCCTCGGCCCGTACGTCGTTGTCCCCACCTACGGACGCGCAACTCGGGCGTTTTTCACGAGATGTCGCTGCGATTTTCGCGGAAAGTAAAAAAAAAAATTTCCGGTAAACGAAAAACTCCGTAGATTTCGCTCGTAACAACGACTGCGGCGGCGACGGCGACGTACGGCTCGGCGGCCATGCGGCGATTAGGCGATAATTGTTACTGACCGCCGCTTATTGTTGGACGCGTGTAATCGACGACGGTCGGTGGCCAAGACCGCGGGAAATTCGGCGTGAGAGGCGATACGTTCCGGGAGGGGGGAGGGGGAACGACGCGGTCGCACGGGAGAAACGCCTTCTCGGCCCGCCGCCGCCGCGAGTGCTGCCCGCCGCGAATCGACACCGTCGTCGCGGTTGCGGTTTGCGTCCGCCGCCTACGCCGTCGCCGCGCCCGATCCCGGCGCCGGCCCGAATGGGGTAGGTGGTGGAAAAAAGCGGCGCGGTACCCGCGCGATATTTCGCCGAAATGATTGGCTGCGGTTAACCGCAAACTCCCGACCAACCGCGCCACACACTCGCCACGCGCGTACACACCCCCGTCACGGGTCGCTTTTTCCGTCGCGACAAACCTCCGCGGCCGTAGTGTTACCTACCGGTACGCGGTAGTATCGGCGACCACCGCGGTCGCGGTTAACGGTCGCACGGGCTACCCGGCGGCCTAGTGCCGCGCCGGCGAGAATGGACGTCGCCGGATCGCAGGCGTGTCGTCTCGACTAGATATCAACGAAAACCTTCGACGACCACGGTGTTTTCCGTCGTTACCCGTTTCGATTTTTCGCTCGTGCGACGACTGACGTGATAATAACGATTCGTTCGGGTCCGTTACACGGTGTCCGACGCGATGTTCACGAGTCGACCACCGCCGTTATAGTTTGATTGGCGCGTGTTTAGAGCGCCTAGTGCCTTAGTCAGTGTTGGTGAACAAAATCGTCAGTGTACGCGTACGTAAACAGGAAACTTATTTATTTTTGTTTTTTTTTTTTGGCGAGGGGGACATTTTCCTCCCGAATTCTTTCCGCGAAATTACTCGAACGTTTCAAACGGATTTCGTTTTAACAGCCGCCAGATTCCTATTCTCATCCGCCCCCGAATAAGGTACGAAATAATGGCGACGGATATTCGCCGATAAATAATTCCACCCAACCATTGGCGTTTAAGAGGACGTCTTCGTTATTCTTCATCCGACACGAACAGGTCATAGTGTAACCGGCCAATTTTGACTATCGAGCGGGAAACACTTGCGAACGTTTTTTAAAAGTGGCGTTCCTTTTTTTTCGTAATAATTAGTTTTAACGGAAAAAAATTAAGTCTCATTCGCGACGGGTAAACACAAATAATACTTACAATATAATTAGAAGAATCGCTACAACAATGATAAATACGAAGATTATGGAAAAAACCCGAATTAACCGTTTGTACCGTTAAATTTCCAGCGACGTTATATTGTCGCGTTTATATAAAGACGAGCGTCGTATAAAAGCGTTAGGAAAATATTTCGAACACGTCGAATATGTTCCACTGACAACGATGTGCAAGTACCTAACCACTTCGCAAACGAAATACCTCGGAGGCTCGACATCATTGATTAAACGAAGTAAAGGCCGACTCGCGACGTAAGTTTAGAAATTTATAAGTCAACGACGATAGTAATAATAATAATAAGCGGAAAATAAATCTATTTTAAAAGGTTTTTGGCCAAAATTAATTAGCGCAAAGGACGTAGTGGAACGTTGATATAATTATCGTATTTTTTGTTTTAAGTACGGCACTAAGAAATGAATATTACGAGTACAATTGCCTATACGCGTCCGAACGGTAAATAATATGTTTAGACGTGAATTAAACGTTGTCGTTTCGTTCGTCCGCGGTATTGAATACCACTAGTTTTCGTTTTCTTTCCGCGCACAACACCACGCGTCGATTTAACGATCGAAAACGTTCCGATCGTTTCCGTTCTACGGCGAACGATTAACGTTTATAACGATCTCTCGCAAATATCCGCCGACTCCGTTTATATATTTATAAAAACAAAACTCGCTCGGAATATTCGGGACGACGGTTTTAAACGAGGAAACGAACCCATTTAAAAGTTTCCGCCCCCGGGGGGCGAACTCGCAGCCGTTAATACTCTAATCACTGTATTATAATAATACTTCTATAGTAAATACATATATAAATACATCCGTATACGACTTGTTATTATTATTTGAATATTTCGCGCGCAAAAGTACCGTGTGTTTTGAGAACCCGATAAATTAGAAAAGAATTCGAAGTGTTGTTGCGGTTATTCTCAACGTGAGATCTAAATTATTTTCAGTACGAACGTCCGTCGAAAAACAAATGGTGATTGACAACGGCAATAACGCCGATCGATTTTATTAACCGATTAATTACGCGGGAATTTTTTCCGCTCCGGGCTGCAGTGTGCCTAACTCATTTATTACTAGGCGTTAAAATGTAAAACCGTTGGTAATTTAAAAGACGCGTTTTTAAAAGAGTGAATTTTTCGAGAAAAGTGTACTTTTTCAGAACACATGTACGCGTACATATCTTTTTTACGAAGGATAATTATTTATTATTTTACGACACCGAAAGGTTAAAACGAAGGGAGCAGTTCATCTTTAGAAGGCTTTTAAACGTTTTATTTACCTCGTCAAGTACATAATGCGTCTCGGTGAACAAACACGCGTTATAATATATATATGTAATATTTTAACGTTAATTTTCAAGCGTCTATCGATATTTACACGCACGTAGTATAAATTCGATTGAATTTTAAGGAGGGTTTAGGATTGCCTACGTAGTCGGCTATTTTTTTATTTTACGAACTTAAAGCCGAGAACCAAAGTCGTTATTGGACAACGTGGTGAGGTAAGTTCGTTGAGAAACGTCGTCGACAATATAAATTTCTAGATTCCCGAATTGGTTTCATTTAGCGTTAAAATAACGAATGGTTTAAACGAATTTACTATCATTTGTCACGCCAAATTTCGCTCGTTCAACGGATGTCGTCGTATGGTCGTGTACGTCGTTGGGAACTCGATACAAACGATCGTTTATCATCGACGAAGTATTTATACGCGGTACGTATTCTACGCCGGGAAAGATGTTCGATAATTTTCCGAGGGAGCCCAAGTCATCAGCCGATCACGGTCTACGAACATACGCGACCGTCTTGGAAACGAGATGAAATACAACGTACAGTCTATTCCCACGTCTACGACGCCGGACGTATATAATAATAATAATATATACAAGTCCCGTGCCCGGAACAACTGAGTTTCGAATATTCGACGAGTCTGAGTACTATATACATATTATATATATATGTATATATTCTTGTACCCTATACGCTTATGTGTGAATATTGTGTAATCAAATATAGAAGCAAACAGACTCGGTGTAGTTTCAATGTTTAATATTATTATTTATGAGTTGGCCTTTCGCGTGACTTCTTGTTTATAATATATATATGTGTATGGCTGTGTGTGTGCGCGCGCGTGTGTGTGATTTATGGTCTTTTGCGTATAAATAAGGGTCGAACATCGTCTGCGACGTAAAACGGCGATTTGCGCTATCCTTCCCCGTCCTCTCCCCCTAACGTTCACTTCGGGTTTTTTATCCCCACCCACCACTCTCACTCATCGTACGCTATTCTCCGGACGTGATAATATTATCTGCGCCCGTTTTCCGGCAGTTTTTTTCTAGTTTTTGTTTTAAGTTTAAGACGGCGATTTTCAAAATATTCTTCGCCGAATATCGCCGTTTTCTCAATTTTCCGAACGGCGTGTTTTTCACGTTCAGTATAGTTTTTTAATACTCTCGTCAATACGATACACTGTTCGGCGACGATGGTTTTACCTTTACGTCCGAAAACTTACTTTCCTTGAACCACCGCGACCTCTTCCCGTACATAATCCGTACGATACGAAAGCTTATAATTAAATTAATAAACGCGTGTTCGATAGGCCGTCGATGGATGGGAAAAGGTGCGTGAGAAAACGCTAGCGGGGTAGTGGAGAGCTGAAAAAACTCCGGTCTCTGTTTTCTCGGGCGGCCCAGAACTGCAACTCCTTTGTACTTTCTCTCTCTCTCTCTCTCTCTCTCTCTCTCTCTCTCTCTCTCTCTCTCTCTCTCTCTTGCGCGC
>JAIPRN010003239.1:0-22853 GCA_025469175.1 Geopemphigus sp. TES_GeoC_2020 | reverse complement strand
TCGAAATACCTTCACCGTCGCTATCGGTACCGTGGCCATCGAGTCCGTTGCCATCGGGTTCGTCACCGTCGGAATTGTCGTTTAAATTGATTGGGATGTCATAGGTTTCGTACGATCCCTCGTTGGTGAACGAATAACGAATTGTTACGAACTGCCTTTTACAAAGCGGACAACTCGGGTGGACAGTCGACCATCGCTTTAGGCACTCGTAACAGAACAAATGCCTGCATACGTCCGTGTGACATTTGTTCACAATCGTGTCGATACAAATCGCGCATAACACGTCCGGTGTTCCAGGTCGATCAGGTTTTCCGACCTCTCCGCCGTTTCCTTCACTACCGCCTGATTCTCCACTCTTCAACATATCGACAAAGTGAAAATTGTTAAAGGGATTTTAACTAAATACTTCAAGTTCGACTGCAGAAAAGTGAATGAGTTAATTAATCGGTTCCTTTTGCACAATAACGTTACCACTTGGTTGTCATTGAAACCCGATTATGGTCGACCGGACAGTCCCTGCGACGAGTCACGTGTTTAATTACATGTATATTAAGCCAGCATCATTAAACGTGTTTTTGCCATGTGAATTTTTAATAAAACAACATTGTGCCGAGAGACTTTTGCGTATTTCGCAATTTCGCCTGTCGATGACGATTTTCATACCCGGAACTTTAATAGGAATTTCGTTTCTTTAAAACGTTTTTTTATTTCGACTTACTTTTCAGATACCTTTTTTATAGTCTTATTTATAAAAATTTACTTATTTCATATTATCGCTCTGCAAGAGAATAATTACAAATACAATCGTAACGTTTGTATGTCAATTACATCGACAGATTCTCGTACGCCTAATACGCGCCAGTATAATACAATAACGAATTTAGGCGTTATGAAACGTATACGGTTCCCCGTAATTATTAACAGCGGTATGTAATTGGATCGAAAATAGAAAAATGGTTCTAACAAAGAAAAAGCATGCGATTGTTGTACATTGCTGCGACATGTTGTAACAGATGTCCACGACGCGCGTATCATGCGAGATGGTACGATAATCGAAAATAACGCCTTCAGTTCTCTTTTATACGAGGCAGTTTTCTATTCCACGCGTCGTAAATTGGTTCGCTTCATTTCGACAAACACCGCAGCGGCGGTCGTCTCGTAAATTATAAGGGATACGAAATTCAAGAGGTTCGGGCTCGTCGGCGCGTGCCGAAATTCCGGCCAGACACGGCGGACTAACCTACGTGACGGACACGGCGGCCGTTAAATACGATAAACGGCCGCCGCTTAGCGGAGCGCCCGAAAACGGCGAATTTACAATCGGTCACGGGGAAGGGGGGGAGGGGCGGCGGTAGGAACGCCCAAGACCGCGTCACCCGACCGCGACGAATTAGCCGTTAATTGTTAATAGAATATCAAATTTACCATAATAGTAGTAGTAGTAGTAGTGGTAGTAGTGGTAATAATAATAATGACAAAGCGTGTAAATTAAATAGTGAACGGTACGCGGCGCGCGCGGTGGGTAATTTTCATTCATGTTCCACACGTGTTCACGGAACTCGTTGCGCGGACCACCGACGTAATATATTATTCAACACGTGTAACGTGTTTTGGAGTCCGAGCGCCAACAAAAGAATTACAACGACGACGGGACGACACGGGCAATCCCACCGCCACCTCGCCACCCGTGTAAAAGATTCCTCCTCGGCCGTACGGCATATTCGTTTTTTCCTCGTCGTCGTTGTCGGCACGTTGAAACGCGTTCTCTCGCGGCCGTGTACTACGCGTTACGCGCTTAGTAGACGTTACTCGTGTAACGGACGCCGAAACGTTTCCACATTGTACTATATTGTGCCGGACGCGCGCGACTGTTTCGGCTGTGGTCGGTTGACGATCGCGCGGTGTGTTCGACGTTCGTGGATAACGCTTCTACTACAATTATTCGCGACCAACCGGAATATTGTATAGGTCGAAAAGCCGAAAAAATATTGACCGATTTCACGACGAACCGTCGCCGCGACGACCCGCCTAGGTGGACCGGAAAAAAAAACGTTCGTTTTTCGAAATCGCGTCGTCCATTATCCGAATAATCGTCATCTGATTGTTCCGAATTACGCGTGTTGGTTGGACGGTACGCACGCACCTCTCCACCACCGTGTCACTTCCACCGAGTCGCTTTTCGTAATTACGCCCGGCCGATTTCGGCCCGTACACAGCTCGTAGGTAATGTTTACGGGCTACGATAATTTCGTCGATCGTGTCCGGTAGACGGCGTTATTGACACGGCAACGACGCGCCCACGGATGAAATGGGGAATATTTAGAATTATTCGTTTACTTCGCGCTCCCGACGCGTGTAATCTTATTATTTCCCTGGCGCCGTTCGTGTTCAGTCCGTTTTAGTTGGAAACGCCGTCCGACATAGTTGGACGTACGTGTGGTGCGCATATATGGTTTTCCCCGTACAAAGAGGACAGAAACAATCGGCACAGAGTCTCCCGATCTCGTACAGTGACACACCTCCACCGACCCCCTCGGTCGAAACGCGTCAGTGTTACCGTAATAATACGATCGCGGTGACTACCGTTCAATTTCGTCGGTACGTCGCGCCCCGTTTTTACGTCGATTTTATTCAATTACCGAAACGCGCCGAACGAATTCGAAATCCGGATGCTTCGATGGTGGGTGTGTGGATCCGTCCGGGGCGTCGACGGAATGATACGAAATGATTCTAGACTTACTACTAGAATCGCGGAACGGTCTCGTCGAAATATAATTCGATTTAATCGTTAGGCGATTAGCGCGCGTGTAGTACCGCTTATTTGGTCGCGGCGTTTCTCGAATTTACGTACGCGTACGGCCGGCCGGCGGTCGTACGGCGATTTTCGTAAATAGCAATCGCCGGCCGGCCAAAGCGCGAGACTTCCCCGTTGGTTTTTTCTCGTTCGGTGCGCGCGTATGTCTCGCAATACAAAGATCGCTTGGGAGGTCCGGGCGGACGTTAAAGCGCGTTACAACGAAATCGTTTACAAAAATGTAGCGCGACGAAAAAGTGTTTGTAATTTTGGTTTTATTTTTTACCGTTTATAATAAAAACCGCGCGACTGTCAACGGCGTGTACGCCTCTATAATATATATATATTATACGTGACCACCACCCAGCACGCGGGCGTCCCGCGAGTATAACGCCAAAGTGAATCGGTTCCGTCGAAAAACGACGTACGTACGTTACGCGAATTATATACCGCTCGAGCAACCGGTCGGGAGGAAGCGACGGGTGCGAATTTCTCGGTGGATCGTCGTGTTTCGTGTAGGCGTGTCCGTTTCACGGTTTCTAAAATCGGCCGAACAATTTAAAGGCGAACGAATCGCTGCTTCCCGTAGACGGTTGATCGGATTTATCGGCCGCCTTTTCGATTTTCCTCGTGACGATTATACAAGCGCGCGCGTACATCGTCCACGACGCATACATAATACGGCTGGCGCGTGTGTAGGTCCAATGATTCCAAACGTGCGTTGCGCCGCGATTTCTCCGGGAATTTAGTAGCGATGACGGAACTCTATAAGGCGAACCCGTCGCCGTAAGCGCGCTCGATTCCGCGACGTTCGGTCGTCGTTCGCGGGCCAATATTCGATTGTTTGTAAACGATATTTATTGTGTACTCGTAGTGTTTACGGGGAAAAAAACCGTCGAGTTTTTACCGTACATGTATGATCGTTGTTTTATAATCGATATCGCGTCGTCGCACGCCAAATATCGAGAATGTATCGAACGGGTTAGCCGTTGGCGGTGTCGTGGCGGCGCGACAAAAGAGACGGCGGGAGCGGCGGAAGGGACGTGAAAATAAAAACGTATTCCGAACGAACCGAACGTAATTCGTCGTATTAAACGCGTTTATACGCACGCGTCTGGCGGGACCGGTCGTAAACGCGAATATTGCTTTCGCGAACGTCATCATTAAGGGTGTGCACGTACGTACAAACGGGCGGAAAATACGCGCCCGTCGTTATTTCATAATTTATTCGAAAAGTAAGTACGACGAACGTCGACGGTCGACCGACTATTTATTGCCGCGCATTTATGGGGCATTGTCGACGCTTCCGATCGACGTAACGACGCGATTTAACTGGTTCGCCGATACGGCGGTATTCGTATCTATCCGGCTGTTCTTTAGTGTCCGTTCTCAAATTACCCGGCCGTAGATTCGCGTCGGTAAACGTGCGCCTGTTAAAAACCGAAATATCGACGGGAAAAACAAAATACGTTCCGTTTCGTTTACCCGGCACGTGCGCATTTTCGATCGGACTTACGATATTCGATCGTAAAAATGTACCGCTCGTCAATGCCACCCAGATTCGTCGTCGTGGTCAATAACGATCGTAACAAGAATTATTATTCCCTTACGCGTTATATACTGTCGTAAATATTAAACGCCCGTTCGGTACCGTACGGAAATGTTATAAAATAAAAACGAAACGGACGTGTACGCGAGTAATAATCGAACGGCACGACGGCGAACCGACCGACGACCATCATAGTAATCCCCGGTACGTCAACGGACGGTCACAATTGTCGATGTGTACGGAACGAACGTGGCGCGTAATTCTAGAAAGTACGTTCGTTTTCAGTTGGTGTACACAACTATACTCCGGCGAAATAAAAAAAATCCCGAGGAATTATTGTCGACATTTGGAATTTCGTAAACGCGGATACGATTTGTGAGACGATTAGCTCGGGAAATATGTTTTGAACGGACGAGCGACGTACTCGCGCGATTCGTGCCGACGAAAACGGACTGAAATATCCGAAAGACAGGTCGTCGTCGTTGTTGCTGTGATTCGTACGAACGTGTCCCGTTTTAAGAAAAACCGCGGCGAGTTTTATCGCGGCGGCGATTTCCCCGGCTGGGGCGGCTCGTCTGTACTCCACCATCCGTGTAATGAAAACCAAAACACGTCATTTCGATCCCTAGATCGTCGTCCGGCCGTGACAGGGGTGTCCAAACTGTTTTTCTTTATACGAGGGTCGCGAAGAATATCGTCTGGAAAGCTGTCGGCGGGGCCTCAGAGTACTCCAATAGGGACAATACGACACAATTTCGTAACCACCGTGTAATACGAAAACGTACGCGATAATAAAAATTTTGATTTTTTTTTTTTTTTATTACCGTTTATCGTTTGTCTCGATTTACATTTTCGTTTAACGGCCAAAATTTGAACGAATGACGTGTCCTCCCCGCAAACACACACACACCCTAAGGGCGTCGTCGTCTTCCGGACGCTCGACACGATCGTAGACAAACAGGTGATGGGGTTGATGGTATTCGTGTACATAATTTACCGGTACGTATCGACTTATTAAAAACGAATATAATAACGACGATCGTTTATTACTTAAAACGACGGAAGTGTGCCCGACCGTGTCCCACCGAAACTTGGGACAAAAACAAACGTTCGGACAACTCGTCGGACCTCCTCCGGGAATGGGGGGGGAAACCGATTCGTAGTTTGGGCACCCCTGCGATAGAATTTTTCCTCCGGAGCGTTCGGGTACGGTGGACGCGCGGCGCCGGCGTGTGTGTATGTCGCGCGGTCGGTGGCGCGCGGGGATCGCGATTGGAATGCGGCTCCATGGACCGGAGGGGTTGTTGGCGCGGCTGTTTGTGCGCGCGCGCGCGGACAGGAAATTACCTGCCGCAGAATATACGACGCGCACGGTCGGATTTCACGGGCGAGAGACGGTCGGGGTGATACACGCTCGCCGACGCCGCGTGAGTCTGAGCCGCCGCCGCTCGTTCGTCCGTCGAACGACCGATGCCGACAGAGACGCGGTCGGTCGGCGCTACAATAACACCGCCCTTCCCCTCTATCCATACCGCCGCCCCCGCCACCAACAACAACGGCAGCGACGTTCACGTAAACGGCTTCATTATTATTATTACTATTATTATTATTATTATTATTATTACGCACCGTCGCTACGGACGGTCATACGGCGGCACGGTTGTTGTTGTTGTATTACGCACCGTGTGTGTCAGGGCCTAGGCCGAGTTGTTCGAAAATTCGTCACAAATCACTAGCCACCGGCGACGACCTAGAAATCGAACTGTGCGAAAATCGTTTCGTCGCCAGCCACGAAACACGTTTGGAAACACGTTGAACGTGTAACGATAACGAAAACACGAATCTCGCGTTACGCATTCTCGTCGATAATATTAAAAAAAAAAACCCCCCCCCATTCGTACCGAATACGAAATTTGTCGACGATTTGATACGAATGACGGCCGCGTCTCGGTTTATTGTACCGCCGTCACTTACGGCGCCGCCGAGAACGGTAAATCGGTATCGCGCCAGTCGGTCGAGTCACGGAACTCCTCGAGCACAACCGACGTTCGTGGCTCCGATTCGGCCGGCCAGAAGGTAACCGAGAACAGTTCGAACGAACGATATCGATATCGTCGATAACGCCGAAATAAATCGAAGAAACCGTACCGAAATGCGTCGCTATAAATAGAAAGAAACCGCTATCGACCACCGGCGGCGAAAACGATTCGATCCAACGGTGGTCCCGCACGCTCGTGTCTGTAAATGAACCGACGCCTATGTAATCGCCCGGTTCTTTACCATCCCCCGCGCACGCTGCCGGGTCGGCGGGGCTTATAACGTAAACACACGGATTGTGGAGCGGCCCCGAAAACGCCGAGACGCGCCGGTTTTTCGACGAATCTAACCGTTCGGTATTATTTTCGAAGGGATAATAATAAACGACGGCGGACACCGCCGCGGCGAATGATTAGAGAATTCGACGGAATCGAACTATATACACACACACACCTACGCTATACATTACATATATATATACGGTTTATAATGATATACGGTAATAGTATACAGAGCACGCCGACGGTAATCGACCGTGACGTTAAATTAAACGCCATCGTATTCGTATATAGAGCGCCGGGTGCGACATCCGATACGCGTAATATATATATATAAATACGCCGCGCTTTCGAGGAAAACGACCGAAGCTACTCCTAACCGACCGACTCGACGTAAAAATAATCGTTAAATTCCGTTTCCCGTCACGAAAATTGCCGTACTGACGACGAATATGTCGAAAACACGAGTTCGTTACGGAATCGATTCGTGAACGATACCTAGGAAACCCGACCGAAATACATTCCGCGTCCCAAACCCGGTTGAAAAAAATCCCCGAGAGCACGCCGGATTATTTTCGACCGTTTAACACTTTCTCGTAGTTCCCGTGTATATACGCGCGCGCTTAGTTTAGGATAAATTGTGTCCTCGAAGCGTTCATTTCGACGTGTTCGTCGGCCAAGTGTACGCGCTATACACACGTGCACGTATATAATATATAAATATTTATTAAGAACGGGTTTACGGCCGACTCGGAGATTTCGACGGAAACGTCGTCGTCGTCGGGCCCCGGACCCGAAGAATTCCGATCGAAATATAAACTTATCTCGCGGACCAAGGCCGAAACGAATACGTTATTATAATATCGTAACAATGTAATGGTATCGCGCGCGCTGGAGGGTTACGTAACGGACGCGTTCGATTCATTTTCTCGTTTAGTTGCCCGTTTTCCGAGGCGATCGTCGCTTTTTTTTGCTCGTTTTCTATCGTCGTTCCCGTTGTGGTCTGCCAGCGGCGACCCACCACGCTACACGCCAAAGTCGTCGTCGCGCGTTCAAACGTCTACGCGACCCCGAACGGGCGTGCACGCGAAAGACCTAACAAATGTGTCTCTAGCGGAGCGTGGCCGGGCGAGGGAGCGTCGGAGCGGATCGGAACGTACGCGCGTGCATATTTTACGGGCCCGTCGTCCGATCGAACGGATTTTTTTTTTATTTCGTAAAAGGAAAATATACGCGCCTACCTACCGATACGTATTCGCGTAGGTAGCATTTGTATATATATATATATATATACGAGGGACGTTTTTTTTTCAACCTCCAATTGGCCATAAATAAAAATTAAGTGAATATAAAAAATTTATTTTATTACTAAAAGTTTCGTACACGTATTGTTAATTTACTCGACATAATCACCTTGACGATTGAGGCATTCGTCATACCTGTGGACAAGCTTTCCAATACCCTCTTCATAAAATGTTGCCGCCAATGAATAAGTATCGACGTTGTCTTGAAGCTCCTCGTTAGTTTGGAAACATTGCTCCTCCTAGCCACTTCTTCAGTTAGGGAAAGAGATGGAAGTCACTAGGTGCTAGGTCGGGACTGTATGGCGGGTGATCGAAAATGTCCCATTGAAATTACTCAAGGAGCTGTCTGTTTGCACCGGCATTTATACGCGCGCGCGAGCGGAACCCGACGGTTTCGTCGTCGTCGTCATCGCGGGTCTTTATGTCGGTCGGAACAACGAACCGGTACGGTGACGGGCGTGCCGGAAAGTCGTCCCCGCTGAGAGGTAATGTCACGTAACGTCGGCGACAATCTCGCGCGTAAACGACAACGACTCGTTACCGGCGCTCGGAAGGTGTTCCGTAAACGTCGCCGGGGTCTCGTCTTGAGTGAGACGACTTATCGCGACCTTTTCTTTGTTTCCTCCCCGTTTGGATAATCGAACGTTCGTTGTTTTCATTCGTCACTGTGTGTGTGTGTGTGTCTACCCAGACGAATCGAAAAAACTCGTTCACGTCCTCCGCTACTCGCCCTTCAGAATATCTCCCGGAAACATCGAGAAACGAAATAACCCCCTAACCCCTACACACATCCCGTACCATTTATATATATATATATATATATATATATATAAATTTGGGAAAACCCGTTTTTTGAAAAAATAATCTCGAGGAAAGATAAATATAAAATGAAAAAACGGAGGCGCTGCGACGGCGCGTTGAAATTCGGTCGACAAATATGGACGGAAATCGAAATAGTTTCTCCACCCTCCGCTATTGCGTCGTCTCCTAACCGAGAAAAAAACCAAATCCGACTTCGCGACGTAAGCCTATTATTGCGTATAGGTTTTTACGGTACGGTATCTTAATCCGTATTTCGTACGCGCGTCGTTCACGTTGTCGTTCACGTTGTTACGCTTGTGTGTGTGTACCTATAATAGACCTTCGTGCGTATATGGATTCGTCGACTCGACTCTTTGTGTGTATTTACGTATAATAGACGGCGCTCCGCTTTGGTTTCCTTTCCCGAACAATACACCAATAACGACGTAGTGTTTCCCGAATTTTATCGACGAACGAGTTCGAGACCAAAAAAGACATTCCCCCTCCCCACCCCGTAAACACCTCGCCGAATACACAGCCGGCGCGTATACTGTAACAATATTTATAGTCGAAAATAATACGCTCGCGCCGCCAAAAAACAAACAAGATTAGACAAAAAGTAGTTACGGAGAAAAAGAAAAACGCGCGACCGACATGTGATGAGTACGGCGCGTACCCACACACCGAACGACATCAAACGTTCCCGATAATCGGTATCGTCGAGTATATATATATATATATATATTATTTACCGTGGGCGCGGGTAACCGTAAAATAATACTTTATCGGTAAATACGTAACGGCTGTACGGAATACGACGTCCCGAAAACGTACCGGAGGGAACCGCTTCGTCGTACATCGTTTTCGAAGAGTAGAAAAACGTTCGCGATTTTATTCGTTGCGGTGGTGACGGGGGAGGGCGACGAACGAACTTTTTACGGCGATTATTAATTGAACGCCCGGCCGCCCGAGGTCCGTGAAATATATTCGATTCCGGCGCGACCGTTAACGAGTTTTCGAATAGCGTCGTTCGGCGTACCGCGTCGTCGTCGTCGATAAAGTTCGACGTTTACCACCGCCGCCGGTACCGGCGAAATGGAAAATATCGCGTAGAAATAATTACCCGTCTACGGGCGTCTCGGTCGATTTTCGACGCGTGTCGTTAGCTTACAAACGAATTCGGCGCCGCGACAATAGTACCCCCATCACCACCACATATCGTGCGCCCTTTTCCGAGGTCCCTCGAAATACGACGTCGCGAACGGGACGAAATATTTTACGTTTAACGTGACACCGGTTCGTGTTCTTATCTATTGGCGAAGAACACGTTCGCCGTCCGCGAAAATCGTTCTTAGTTGAAAACTTCGTCCCTCGGGGGGCGTATTTACGGGTTTTTTTTTTCGTTTTTCGTAATGGCCGTTTTAGACGTCGAATAGAGTCCGAGTCGAATCGTAGTAAAACGAACACGGACGCGAGAAGATATTACGTTTCGTACTCGCGCGGCGCATAAACTATATAAAGTACCATACGTATTGTTCGGAATGCAATCGGGTTGCTCTCTCATACACACACTCTTTCTCATTCCCTCCGTCTCGCCGACGACCGGTAATACCTAACGTGTATATATATATATGTGTGTGTGTGTGTGTGTATTGTATACACGGGCCCGCGTACTCGAACGCATATTATTACGCCGTATAGGTATTGTTGCTCACGCGAGTCGAACCCGAAATCCATTAACCCCGAAAAGAAAACAATGAGGCACTCGACCGAAGGAATGTAGTCCGAAGGGGTCGTCGGTATTTATTATTTTTTTTTTTCGTCTTGGCCGTTACCGCGGCGTTCCGAGGAGTAAATATACGCGATTTTTTACTTCTCCTCGGCGCCCGCCCGCCCGTTCGCGTATTAACGTGAAACTGGTGGCCGCGTTATTCGCGAACACGCGAAACAAAAGGACGCCGAGCTATAAATCAACAAGTTTACCGCGGCGTTTCGCGAGCGGCTGCTGCGCGTACAGTGCGTCGGCGGGCGGAGGAGACGCGCGGACTTAATACGTATAAGAGAACACGTACGACGAAAAAAGAAATACGAAACGGTAATAATATAATAACGATAAAAAAGAAAAACGTCCCGCCGATGAATGAATAATGTATGCGACTCGCGTCGATGTATGTATATATATATATATACGTTCGCCTACACGCGTAAAATAACGTCCGTACGATTTATCGCGTTAAACGAAGCGGCGAGGCCGTGGTCGGCACGAAATAAAATTCGCGTATCGCGCGGAATATTATCGAGATTCGCGTCTGCGGCGGATTCCGGCCGAATAAAAACGAAAACAAAACCGACAAACGCGCAAGGTCCGGCGATTGGTGGGTGGGTAGGTGGGAGTCGGTCGACGACGTGATTGGGTCGCGCGTGTGTGAAGTACACGAGTTATTTACGAGAACGTCGTTATTATTTAAGAGCGACGGACGACGGTTTTTTCGCGAATTCTCATCCCGCTGATGTTATATCGTTCAAACGTATCCGCTCGGCGTTCCACTAATACGCGACGGACGCGCGCGCGAACAATAACGGTCCGGCGGCCGCTGGGTATTTATTATGCGCGTAAGCTCTTCGCCGCGGTAATTAACCCGAACAATACCGTCGTAATTTCGTTACCGACCGATCGCCGTGACACGCGTCCGGGGACACGTTTGTACGCGTCGGCGGCCAGCCCCGATACGCTCTCGTGTCACGCCGGGAATTTAGACCTTTGTTCGCACGCGCGCGCGTGCGAGTACACCGGCCCGAATCGGACGAACACCGCGGCGGCGTATTTCGGTGTTTTTGTAGCCCCACCGCCGGGACGTACCGACTCGGGGGACGTTCGAACGATTCGCGAATACGCGCTCGGAAACGGAATTTTTTCGGTACGGTACGAAATCGAGTTTTGTTTCGAACAAATTGCCCGGGGATAACGCGCTAATACATCGGCGGTTCGTAGGAACGTTTAAAGCGATTCGCTTCGGGTTTTTTACGTACAGCTGTACGGAACGGAAAAGTAAAAAGTACGCCGGCGGTAATCGGTTGGTTCAGTCCGATACGCGCGCGTAACGGAACGTCGAATATTTTCCCGAAAAGTCTTTCGATTTTTACGCCCATACGCGTTTCGTATTTAACACGGCGGGGGACCGGTGGCCCGATCGAAACCTTTAAGAGGGTTTCGATTTTTTAATCGCGCGCCGCGGACGTCCGGGCAAGACGGCCGCAACGACGTAAAAAGTCCGGGACGTTTCGCGGCCGTAGCCGAAATTAAGTAATAGGTTTATCGGCAATACCGATTGGTAAACAAAAAAACAAACTTATACGGAATTTCGTCGTTCTTTTTCCGTTCAGGTAACGCCGGCATTCGATTTCCGTACGAATATCGAGGACACCGCCGCGCGCGGTATATAAAAATCGAATATCGAAATAACAATACGTCGCTCTGGCGAGAGCCGTACGTCGGGTACTATGAATATACAACCGAAACGAGTCCCGACGGCGGAAACGAAATATCGTAAAACAATTCGCGCCCCGTGCCGTTAACGAAGAAATCTATACCTCGTACAGCGTTCATTTTCGATAGACTACTCGCGGCAATCCCGTCGACTTGTACGTATAAAAGTTATCGAAAATTGGCCGACGTTCGTTCCGTAAAGAATTTCACAAGCGACAATGTCAACCACGTGCCAAGAAGTGGAACAAACGAGAGAAACGAAGTAGCGGTGATCTCGTCGTTCATTTGGGGAAGTGCTAGAAATTCGAGCGCGCGCGCTTTCGAACATGTTCCGAGGTATTCCCGGGCGAAGAATTATTGTACAGCGCAAATCGTTTATAACGCCGCCGGTTATAATGAACAACCGGTCATTACGTACCAAGTGAAATGTCGTAGGAAAAATTGCGTACGTATATCGCGCATAACGTACAAATCGGTTATTAAGAACATATTTCGAGGTCCCTAGGGGCCTTCGCTATCGGTTATATACACGACGCGGAAATCCCTAGTACGGTTGGGATACCTGCAACACGAACTTTGCCGAACACAACGAATAAACTGTACGATAATGTGATAGTCGTTAAGTTATCTTGGATAATATGTTTTTGTAACCACGACCATTGTACTATTTCTACGTTACCATTCACTCTTTAAACAGTCGTGTCACCGAGTAGTTGCGCCCTGCAGCGATATTGTCGCATAATCCTAAAATACTCGTATAACCTGGAAAACCCGTCGCACACACGACGGAACACAAACTCCCGCCTTTTTACAATGAAATGGCGAGGATAAACGTTATAGGAAAAAAAAACTTTCTCGGTATTCTAACTGATTGTAAGAGAACCGCCCCCAAACACTCTACTGTACCAGAACAACCGCGTTCCCATAGAGATTTCCGGCTTTATTCGAACCTTTTTTTTATTTTTATTGTCACTACGCTTCGTCAGACTTTTTCTGTAGAGGAAAAGTTCGCGGTAATTTCTCGAATTGTGCGAGCAGAGCATTGCCGGTAAATCGCGGGACACATCTCGTTGCACAATATCGGGAATGTAAAAAAATAGAGACAAAACGTTCGAACAATTAAACGAGCGTTGTACAGTTAAAAAAAAAACAATACGTAAATAAATAAGTTTCGAACGTTTGTATTTCTTCTAAATTTATTCGTTGATTCCACGCTCGGTATAAAAAACGTTCGATGGATACATTGGTTGCAATATTCGGATATAACGAACAGTTCACCGGTATATATCGGTTAAAGTGAATACCGTTTATAACGTGCAGAACTTGACGGGCCCCTGGAGTTCGTTATAAACGATTTGTACTATGTGTATATATATATATATATATATGACTTAGGCGCGCTGGATTCCGGAGTCGCCGCCAAGACACTATTCAAACTCGATCCAAAGCGATGTTCTACAAAAACTCCTTTTCCAGTCACGACCACATCCGCCGTCTCCGTGGCAAAACACACTCCCCCACCAACTACGAAACACTTACACAAAACCGCACCCATTAACTTGGGCAGACCAACTTACAAGACAATAAACAACTTCCTAGTAGACGCACAGGCCCGAGATAGGCGTAGCCGCCCCCGCTTAAAGCAAAAGCGGAATGGCCGCACGAACGTGCCGTGACGATACGTGAGCGCGAGACATTCGACGCTGGGGGAGGCGCTAAAAGAAACGCGCCGCTATTTGCCTAGGGAATTGTCAACCCGTGCGCAACACAATGTGTACGAAGATTTCGACCCGTTCTCGTTACCTTATTTTTTTATACGCGGCAATAAATAACGGTGGACTCGATCGAACGCCGCACGCACGCCCGTGTATGTACGGTGTGTTGGGCTCATGTTTCACGCGCGAAACGATAAGACGGTACCGGTCGATGTGGCCGCGGCGGCGTGTGGTGGCGAAGGGAGGAATATTACGTTTCGGCGTCGTACACTTCGAAGAACGACAATAGAACGCGTGTCGTCCGGGCGGGCGGGCGGGCGGGGGGAAGGGCGTCGATTAGCCGACTTGAAATCGACGGGGGCCGCCCGAATACGCGCGCGCGTACGCCGTCTAATAATATACGCGCCGGTTTATTCGTGCGTTTTCGGCCCGATAAATAAATCTATGGCGCGCGTACCGTTCTCCCGCGATTTTCATTCACAACGGCGGGTTTTTTGTGTTTCGCGTCTTCACGACTCGTTAGTCGCGGGCGGCGGTCAGGTTGTTGCACGGCGCGTTCACGCACGGTTTGTTCGGGAAACGTTTCGTATTTACCATTTCGCGCTATACAGGGCGCGCGCACACACGCGCATCACCGTCATCGTCGTCGGTCATCGGTCTTTATCGTCGGAGCCTATTTATAGCCAATTGTACGTACACGTGTTTGTGTGTGTGTGTGTGTGGTTACCGTGTGTCGCGCGGTATACAATAACGCGCCGCGAATCGGATTGGTTATACGGACCGACGACGTGGGGACGGGCCCGTTCAAGTTCAGTACTCCTCGTTTCGCAATTTTTTCGTCCGTTGGAACGCTACCGAAAACGAAGTAAAAAAAAAACAAAAACCGACCGAACGAGACGGGGCGGGGTAAGGAGGAATCGACAAAAAAATCGTTACGAAATACGCGCGTATCGAATGACCGCTCGGCTAATCGTAAAAGTCGCTCGGCGATCCGTATCTCTGGCCGTTCTTTATACCGTAAAATAGAACGCGGCGTGTACACACAACACGCACCAGGCACAATGCACCACGACGACGACCGGGAGACTTGTCCCGGAATGCGGAGATAGTGTTTCCCCCGCCGTTCGGAATTCCAACGTTCCGTAATGATAATTTACATACGCGTCCGACACGCAAATCGGTGGTATCCGTCTGGGTTATATCGCGTGGTCGACGATTCGCGCGTCCGTTTCCCACGCTAATATTACGACGGTGCGCTTCGGTACCTTACGCACGCCGCCGAATCGTCCGATCTATTACGGGATCGATGCCCGACCGTTCGCGTCGCGCGTTGTTTCCGCGGTGTACACGAGCGACGACGGCTGGCGCGCTACGGGTCTCGGAGGAGCCGATGGATTGTGGGCGGGCCTCTCCGACCCGCGCGCCGGTATGGAATTCGTGTAGCGAATTTGTCGCGTTCGCAAAGTCGCCCAGGGTCCGACGCCGGCCGAACGGGAGTAGACGTCCGGAATTGAAAACGAAACCGAAACACGGAAAAAAGCGGCGGCGTGCCCGCGGGATTGCGTCGCGATCGACGCGTTAAACTCGTGTAACCGGTATATATCGGTATCGCGTTCGAAGAAACACGCCGAACGCATTTGTCGAATATTGTCCGTCTAGTACGTCGGAACGATCGTTTTCCGTTCGCTGAAGGATGAAAACGGCGTACCGGCACGGACACTCGCAATCGGGAATTATTTCGACACGAATATGGTTCGCTTTGAATTCGTCGCGTTACGAACACTACGTTACGGTTTCATTTCGCTCCGGCTACACGTGGGGACGCTGGCTTACGAGCCCGGGCGCGCCCTTGGAAGAAGCGCGTTACTTTTTTCGGGACGTTGCCGAACGTTATTTCGGTCGGTTACGCTAATTACGGTCGTCGAATCGGGCGCGTCACGGCTGCCCCCTGTAGTATTCCGCGGCGAGAATAATTCGTGTCGGACCGGAAATTATTCTCGAACGAGACGGCCCGGGCCGAAGAGAAAATAATCGATCGCTCGCGCACCGATCGAGCGACGACGCCGGCGGGAGGAGGGGGAAACGCGCGTTGTTAAGTCGGAGTGACGTCTTCCTGTTGATAATATTGTTACGAGCTGGTGGTAGGAAACCAATAAAACGTATGTGTACGCCGTACCCCTCTCCCGTCATCGCCGACTGATCCGCCGTTGATGATTCGTCGTAAACGTAAACCGGACACACGCGCTACATACACGCACGCACGCGCGCGCGTCGTAATTGATACGGAGTGAACGAAAACGTTACTACTATTAACCGTTTCGTTCGTGTTCGTGAAGTATATTGGCGTTCTAGGATAATTTGACGCTAAACGTGTACCGTAACGACGTTACGGATATATTTGTCGGCAATTTTTCGGTCCGCGTTGCCAACGAACGTTTCGCTCGCGGCAACGGCTCCGGAACGGGCGGACAGTCGCCGACGGCCGTCTGACAGGACCGGGCGCCGTTAATCCCTCCCCGTAACAACTTGGCACGAGATCGAAGAAAAAACGTCCCTCCCTCGGCGCCGCGTTCCGAACGGTTTCGATCGTCTTTGTTTTCGATTCTTCGCGCTCCGGGGTGTAATAAAAAAAACGGGAAAAAACCCTCGACCCTCCCGTTTGGGAACGGGTGGATGGATGAGGGGGGGGAGAGAGAAAGAAACGACGACGGCTTAGGGCCGTGACTTTTTTTCGGTAGGTGGCGTGCGTGCGCAGAGTGGTGTCGAGTAAGAGAGGGCTGAAGTTTATCGCGCTTTTACGACAAATAGCCCGGACGAGTTGGAGGAAACGCGTCGAAACAAAGGCGGCGTCGTCGTATATGGCCACCCACCCGGGGACCGAACGAACGCGCCGTTCCGCGATACGTTTAAAAAACCGTTCGACGGCCGTCCGCGGCGTACGTTACTACCGTTATTATTATTATTATTCCATTACGGCCGACGACGCGCGCGCTCTTAAAATAACGCGCCCGAGTCGTATTTTCACCGTTTTCGATATAAACATCGGGCGTCGTACACGCGGCCACCGTTGTTATTATTATTACTATTATTATTATAGGCGCTGGTGTATCGTACCTGTACTTAAGACACGCACGCACGCACTCGCGTACGTACGCGATTTATACGCGAGTTTTTCGATACATATCCCTCGACCGACCGGCGACGACCTGTGTGGTCCCCCCACCCACCCATCCGCCCCGAACACATTGTCACGAACGGCGGTGGTATTACGAAATACGCGCGCGTTTATATACGATTCACCGACGGCGGCGGCAGGCGCGCGGGCGTCATTAGCGTGCATTGTACGCGTGTAATTCGTCGGGTACGTAGTAGTAGTATAGCCGAAAACTGACCGGGGGGATCGTACGCCGAACGACACAGAAGAACGGACTGCGGGATCATTGACCACGGACGACGGTTTCGGAAAAAGGGTATTAACCGGCGGCGAGGAGATTACGCGGTTCGAACGACCGCGCGCGCTTAATATAACAAACAAATTGACCGTTTCCGCCGTTTCTATACGGCGACGAAACGCTTTTAATCCAGTGACGCGGGCGATTGAATCCGTTAGAGCGGTTCGGTTCTCGTGTGCGCGCGCGCGCGCACGTGTACACGTTCGTGTAAACACGCGCCGCGGGGCCGATCGAAAATCCCCGTTTTCCTCCTGTTTACCCAATCACCTCGTGTGACGTTCGCGACTATTCCCGTCCGCGTGTCACGAACGACGACCGAAAATTAAATCCGTTATTGTGCTACCCTAAACGGAACTCGAAGCGACTCCTGCTACGTCGAGTTCCGTCGCGTTTTGTCATTTACGCGACGTAACCGTCGCCGCGGGGCACACAACGAACGAAAACTCGTCCCTCCCGAAATACCGTTTTTCACGCTGTGGAAAACTGACGACGCGTCGTGGTATAATTCGTACTCGCGTACGATCGCCACCTCGTTTTAGGGTACGTCCGGTCGTACCGTCCGTCATTTACGTCTTTTGCCCGACGGACATTTACGGACTCGAGCCGTACCGGCCCGTCGACGACGGCGTTCGTTAACGAGTAGTAGTATTCGGCGGCCGCCTTGTCATTCGCGTTTCGCGCCAATTGGTTTAGCGAACACACACGCGGAGCGAATTTCGAGTGGCCAGGAAATCGCGTCCGATTACCAGACGTCGAAAAAACTCGCCGTTCATTCGTTTCGTTTTTGCAGGCGCGTCGTTGCAAATATGTGGGAAATCGCCGGACACGTGCTGCGGCGAGAATTCCGAACCGCAGCTGATGACCGCCAGCCGAAGTCTGTACGACGACAAACTGCAGACTCCGTTGATAACGCTGAGCGGCATGTACAAGGAAAAAGCCGCGAAATTCGACGGTAAGCCCGTCCAGTGTACTGTACAATTTACACCGCGGTTACGCGGATTGCGATCGGGGACACACCCATGGGGGAGGGAGGACACTTAAAGCACTTTTGTCCCCCACTCGAAATAACGTCGTTCGTTATCGCAACACCTATCGGTACGCGTATTTTGGTAATAAATTGAACCGCGACCGTTAAGACAATTCGATTTTGTTCGATAAATTTGTTTACGAAAACGTGTAACAATCACGTAAACCACGTATCGTGAACGGTCGATTCGAAAATGTGAAAAACCGTTCGTTCGGGTAACCGTAAAAACCCGAGTTTCGTTTTACGCGTGAAATTTGTTCGAATCGTCTAGAATATCTCGACGGGAGGTACGCGCCGCCGTGCTTCGAACGCCATTTTGTATCGTTCCGCCGCACCGTACGGCCCGTCCCCTATACCGTTTTTGGAATAACAACGCGCCAAAATCGGACCATTGCCGGCGGCGTGTACGATATTTTAGTACTTCGCGCGATAGTCTGTCTAGACCACTGTCGGTCGCGTCGTCGTAACGTATGCCGTATGTTGCGACGACGGCCGGAAATAACGTTACGCGCGAACGGGCCAACGGTTATACACCGCGTAGCTTTAAGCCGAGAACGAACGGCTTTCGTGACGGTGACTTTTGTTTTGTTCCCGGTGCCGTCCGTTTCGCCGCGCAGAGTACTTCAGGGACATGCTGAACAAAGCCCGGATGGGTTTCCACGACATGTTCAAAAAAACGTACGGGATGATGTACGAACAAAACTCGTACCTTTTCCAGGACTTGTTCCGCCACCTGGAGAAATACTACGACACGGGCAACACGAACATCATCGAGGTGCTGGAGAACTTCTTCTCGGTACTGTGCCAGAAAATGTTCACGGTCATGAACAGTCAGTTCACGTTCGACGCCAAGTGAGTACACATACGCTCGTCGGGTACATTTTACAGCGCACCCCATTACGCCGCCTTCCGACCCGTTTTTCCCCGTCACTCGCGCCACGCACGTACGAAATCCGACTACGGCGATCTCCGCGAAAACTTTCCCGCTCTTTCTCCCCACCTTTATAAACACACACACGCGTTTATCTCGTCGAAAAACACGACTTCCCACTTCTCGCCGTATATCTACTTACGCGACGTAATTCGATTCCAAATATTTCCGTCACGCGCCGGCGAGAGTTTTGTTGTTCGGCCGTGTTGTTTTTTTATTTTTTGCACCGCGACCGTATTTACGTTCATCCCGGGATGGATTTTCCTCGGGAAAATAAGAAGCGCGTATAACAGACGAAAACGGCCGAGCGTACCCTTCGTGTTCCTTTATTCGCCGTACAAAACGATAGATAAACGAAAACCGAACGGCGTACGTCCGTTTCAAAAACGTTCGACGGCTTGTTCGGAAGTCGTTCGGAACATCCGAATACAGGTATCCCAGGACAATTCGAATTCTCCAGGGGCTCTCGTTGATTAGGACACGATCGAACGGCCGATATTTATCGTCCCGAAATTCTTAAATTTCCGTAACGTTTTCGACCGCTACACCGGCGCTTCCGTCCCGTGACTTCCTTAGCGTATTTTCGTGCGCAAGTCCCGGACGCGTTTGTTCGCCAACGTAAACACCGTCGTCCGAAAATTTTTCGGTACCGTCTAAATCCTCCGAGAGCGGAGGGTCCGTCGTGATAACCGAAGTGTTTTCCGATTTCGGTTCGTGGGCCGATCGATCCGTGCGTTTGGTTTACTCGAGAGTGAAAAACAACGTCGAAACGACGTACGATTTCCTCTTTCCATTTTCACGGTGTACATTAACTATACCGTTCTTACAGCGGGTCTCGCCATTTCCACACGTTCACTTCTTTCCACCGCCTCGAGCCTCGGCCCTTTTCACGCGGTTGTCCCACCGTTTACGCGGGTCTCACCCACCCTCCCGCCATCTCCGGAAGGATTATTCTTCCCGAATAATCGCGGTTGCTCCCTTCCTAGTCGCGAACAACCGCATGTGAAGCCCACGCGCATTGGTCACGTGCTCGCCGTTTCATTTTTTCGTTCACGTCTTGCGCAACGACGGGCGCGACAATTAGGAACGAACAACTAAACTCGTACACGCGCTTTATTTACGTACAACGTAACGGTTTCGTGTCCACACAGGTATTTGGTGTGCGTCAGCGAGAGCATGTCCGAAGTGGCGCCTTTCGGCGACGTGCCCGAAAAACTGTCGGCGCCGTTGAAAAGGTCGTTCGTCGCCTCCAGAACGTACGTCCAGGCGCTGAAAATAGCCGGTGACATATTGGTCAACATCAACAAGGTACGCGCGCGTTTGGTCTTCCAATCGGCCCAACTCGTTCGGGCAGCTACAAGTGGCCGGGGGCCGTCCCATAGCGAACGTTTTGTTTACTCCGGCCGTGTACGTTCGACGCCGCTGTTCGCGGTTAATTATCGAAACGTCGTCCGGTTTAGTTATCGTCGCCGGGAAATATATTTCTATCGAAGTTCGAAAATACGCTATTCGTAAACAACCGTAGAGGCGTGTATACGCGCGCGCTCGTACTTCGCGTCTACGACGAAACGTTGTTGAATCGTCCGTAACCGAATTCGTTAGGGAGGCACAAAAACGCGTCGGCGGCGTTTATTTTCGCTTTTCGAAATATAATCGTTAATTCGTCTAGTCGAACTTTTCGGGTCAATTTTCCATTAAGGCCCGTTCTCGTCATTCGATACAGATATATATATATATATATAACCACGGGTTCGACGCGTGTACAACGGTCACACGCGTCATACGTCGCGATTTGATGAATAATAACGATACGCGTTTCGCTTCGCAGATAATGCCCACCCAGGAGTGCCTGATCGGCTTCACCAGAATGACGCAGTGTCCGGCTTGCAGGGGTCTGCAGGACAACAAAGCCTGTAACGGATACTGTCTGAACGTGATGAAGGGATGTCTGGCGTTTCATTCGCAACTCGACCAAGACTGGAACGCGTTTTTGGGTAAGACGACGCGATAGAAGGCGTACCCGAGATGCGTGTATATATATATATTTTACTGATCGATTCCGTTTTGGCGTTGTCCGTACGTCCGCAGATATCATGGAAAAAGTGAAGAAACGGCTGTTGGGACCGTTCAACATCGAACTGGTCGTCATTCCGATCAACGTGAAGATATCCGAGGGCATAATGAACTACCAGGAGAACGCGCAGAAAGTCTCGCAAAAGGTACGGGTCCGCCTAATCGGCCAAACGTCGAAACGGTTTTCGCGTCTTTTCCCCCGGAACGTTTCCAATTGTTACGTTGACCCATCTTCCACACTACCCGGCTGTCCCTTACTTGGGGATAAACGGTCCCCGTCCGTCTCATATTTGTAAAAACCTCGACAGATTCGCGACACGTCTCATAGGGAATAACGGAGGCGGTTTTTCATCCTATTTCGCGAATGTAGCGAAACTGTTGCGCCAAATAGTGTTATAGGTCTCCCCGTCGATGGGTCTCGATTAGCTCGGTCACCAATCATCCGGAACGGATACCGGTACGATTCAAAAAAAAGATACACCCGTACCGAACGAAATCAAACGTACCAATTTCGCGACGAGAGTTCTCCACGGAACGTCGTCGTTGATTTATGTAATTCTTCTCTATCCACACTCGTGTCCTTTCATCTCCATCCGATGCCTCGTATCCTCTTTACGGGCACATCCGTTTCTACCGTCCACTTCGTTCTCGGCCGTATAATAATCGTAAATACGCGTTCGCAGGTGTTCGCCAATTGCGGTAAACCGACGTTGGGACCGACCCGCCGGAGACGTCGCCGGGACGTGTACAACGCCGACGATTACTACGACTACCAACAGGGACGGGTGATGAACGACGGCAAGAACACCAGGCAGGGTGCGGCGGGCAAGGGCAACGACGGGACGGCCGCCGTCGCGGTGGACGACGAAGATGACGACGGCGACGACAACGACGACGATGATGACGAAGTGGACGACGACGAATACGAGGACGCCGCCGCGAAGTCGACGGGGAGGATCAGGACGGAGAAAAAGGAAAACGTCGCCGGGGAGGTGATCGGCGATCGGAAGAAACCGCAGCAACAGCAACAGCAGCGGAAAAACAAAAATAATAACAATAACGGGCCGAAGGGCGGTGGCGGTGGTGGTGGCGGCGGCGGCGGCGGCGGTGGCAACAAGAACCGGAAAAAGAACAACAAGAACAACGGGTTGGAGGACGAAGAAGAAGACCAGGGCGGTCCTGCGTTCGCGTTCCACAGGTTGCTCAAGGACATCGGCACACACGTGGCGTCCACCAAAAACTTTTGGAAGAGATTACCGTACGAGGTGTGCAACAACGAAGTGGCCGTGATCGAGACCGGACAAAATACCACCTGCTGGAACGGATCTGCCGTGGCCAGGTATTGTATACGAGCGTTTGTTTTTTTTTTTTTTTTACATTCTTTCCCTCTTAATCTTTATCCCTC